>OY796892.1:26765130-26947491 GCA_963680785.1 Diplosoma virens | reverse complement strand
GGAATTTAGCTTGATTAACAACATGCATCGACAAATCGACGGCGTCGCTATGGGCTCACCGCTTGGTCCAGCTTTAGCAAACATTTTTGTTGGCTACCAAGAAGCGAAACTTTTCAACATCGCCAAAAGACCGTTGGTGTACTTCCGGTACGTTGATGATACTTTCGCCGTATTCAACAATGAAGAAGACTGCAACAATTTCTTCATCCAGCTCAACTCTCTTCATCCCTCACTTCGCTTCACCTATGAAAAGGAATCTAATCACTCTCTCCCTTTCCTTGACGTGTTAGTAGAAAGGCATGATTCAGAATTTCTAACTTCAGTATACAGGAAACCTACCTTCACTGGTCAATATCTACGTTGGAACTCTTTCAGTCCCCAGAAACGGAAAATCAATCTAATTGGTACTCTCGTTCACAGAGCTTTTATGATTTGTTCTAAAAGCAAACTGGACCAAGAGCTTGGCAAAATTCGTTCAATTCTTTTGGAAAATGGCTACCCGGAACGTGTAATCAATTTGGCTTTCAAGCGAAAACTTCAACAAATAAATTCTAACCCGGTCCACACAGTAAAAAAGTGCCCTGTCTACCTACACATCCCATAGATTGGAAACGTCTCGATGAGGTTCGAAAAGCAGATTACGTCTGCTGTGAAACGCTGCTTTTTCTCCGTCGAACCACGTGTTATTTTCAACATCCGACAGCTCCTTCCAGCGATTAAGAAAGACGTGTTACCTTTCCATCATCACAGCAATGTTATTTACCAGTTTTTGTGCCACTGCGATAGTCGGTACGTTGGTCGCACGTCTCAACGGCTAGAAGAGCGAATTAAACAACACGTTCCTAAATCCATCACTAATCCTCGTACCTCGGCCAACCGCCAAAGTCTTTCCCGCTCTTGCAAGAACAACATACGCCCACAACAATTTCACGAATCCGCCATTGGTCAACATCTTCTTGACAACGCCCAATGTGCCCTCCATTACAGCAACGAAAAATTTTCTATTCTCGCTCGAGGTCGCTCTTCCTTTCACCTTTCTGCTCTTGAAGCGACTTTCATTAAATCTCTCAATCCCCTTCTGTGTAAGCAAAAAGAATTCGTATACTCTTTGAAAATTTCTTAATCTTTTCTCTCATTGGTTGACTCTTTCAGCCAATGAGAACTCTACTTTCTTCCTTTATAAATTAGTTCGGTTTCAATTCTGCTTCATTCTGACGATTTCCCCTGAAGAGTGTCAGATGAAAAGCTTTGGAAAGAAACATCTTTTACTTCAAGCAATCTACAAAACGAATTTAAGCATTTTTATTATGTTGATTTCACAAACAGAGAAAATAAATCGTGTAAACGTAACTGAAAAATAACACGCTTAAATCGAATATTGATTATCGCCTGCGAAGCGGCATACATAAAAGGTTAAAAACGTTATCGTGAGAAAAATAAATTAAGAAGAAACTGAACAATATGGCCCATTACCATTAAATTGAAGATAACTTTTTTCTTTAACCTGCAGTAATGCTATTTTGTCATTAAAATTGTTTGTAGGTCACTTAATAGCTATTGATATCAATCTGCTGCAGAAAACCGTTCTACTTATGTTGATAATAATTTAAATATAAAACATAGAACAGACGTAGTTGCAAACATGTTTACGTTTTTTCACCTATTTCAATGACTGGCCGAAGTTTGAAAAGTTATTTTATGGTCAGGATGGTTCGAGGGCAATATAGTTTTATTATTTGCAAATTGGATAAATTCTTTATTTTTTAAAGTTGTTTGCCGACACCACCTTGTGGATGAATTTGTTTTCAACACAATTAAACACACACACAATTACACACACACACACACACACACACACACACACACACACACACACACACACACACACACACACACACACACACACACACAAACACACACACACATGTAGGTATGCACGCACCTTGTATATGTGGCATATGTGGCATATGTGGAAGATGCAAAAAATAATGGCATGAAAACCAGGGTTGCGGAGTCGGAAGATTAAGATCCGACTCCGACTCCGACTCCGAGAATTTCTAAAATGCCGACTCCGACTCCCGGACTTTAAATTTGACTACGACTCCGACACTGACTCCGACTCCCTAGTATGGGCAAAGTATTTTTCTTAAACTAGATTTAATTAAGCAAAAATCATCCTTTCGAGTTGTTAGTTGCACAAAATAAGTCAGGTTTTTTAAATACATAAAAAGATGTTTACTTTAAAAAATTATGTATATGAGTGTATATACATATACTGTATAACTGCAAATTACTGGTGCTCTTCAGAAGAGTGCTCAATGGCTTCAATAGTCAGAACGATTATTCCTGATTATCAAAACACAAATATTAAAAAAAACGTTTTATTAAAATTGTCCCAACAGACTGTTTCACCTGTAAGGCTCATCAGGGGACACAGTTAAAATAAATTTTTACGCTTCAGATGAAAACTTGCATCTTAGAAAAATAACGTTACCAAAAGTTTGGGTTTAAACGATTATTTTACTAAAGTAAGTGATTGATTAGCAAATAATTACTTTTGTTACGAGATATTAAAAGAAAACATGCTATAATGTTGCGCATAGATGTATTCTTAAACTTGGCCAAGCTGCCGAAAAGATTACCCGTAAAGCGTAAAAAATTTATGGATCATTAGTTAGAAGAAAGCGTTATAGAAGAATCTTTTTATAAAAAAATGTTTTTATAACACTCCCTCTTAACGAATGATCCATATTAATGTTTTATACAGTATAAAAAAATTTTTTTTATAGCACTTGCTCTTAACTAATGATCCATAAACTTTTCTACACTTTAATCTTTTCGGCAGCTTGGCCAAGTTTAATACATCTACGAGTATGCGCAACATTACGGCATGTTCTCTTTTGATATCTCGTAACAAAAGTAATTATTTGCTAATCAATCACTAACTTGAGTGAAATAATTGTTTAAACCCAAACTTTTGGCAGCGCTATTTTTCTGAGATGCGAGTTTTCATCTGAAGCCTAAAGATTTATTTTAACTTTTAATCTTTGCTTAATTTATTTCTTTCAACGTAAATAATACTGCTTTTTTTAATTGTTGAGCCTCACAGGCGAAGCAATTTGTTGGAACTATTCTAATACAACATGTTTTTTTGTTATATTTATGTTTTGATAAATACGTATATACATATAATTATATTATGTACACAACCCATTAACTATAATTCTTACTGTGTTTGAATGAAACATTAATACAAATCACATTTGGAAAATTAACTCGAAAAGGCATACATAACTCGAAACTAAATAGGTATTCTATATTTAATGCTTATTACATTTTCTGAACATCAAAGTATTTTATGGATAATTATATTATCTCCAGTCTATTTTACAGTTATTATTTTTCCCATGGTAAATCGAACCCGCGACAAACCTTAATGTTAATACAATTAATGACTTGTATAGGGCCTGAGTGTAGGACTAGACCCTGAGTGTTGTCTACTGCGTGTAGGACTGCATCTAGTCGGTTCGAAATTCAATGAGGTATGCGTCACTGACGAGCATTAACAAGAGCAAAACTCGAGTTTGGTGCTTCTTGTTTTAGGTGGCTTAGTTTTGTTTTTATCAGTAGGTAATGAGGTTAAAACGTAAATAATAAAATTTTATAATTGTAAAAATTCTTAGAAATGTTAGTAATAACTAGGGAATTTATTGACAATGAAAATTTGAGTCGGATGAAATATTCCGACTCCGACTCCGCAACCCTGAAAAACAGCGACGAATTTTGTGGTTTCACAAATGGAAAAATCAAAATGTTCTGCATAAACTTCAAGAATGCTAGCTTCCTAACGCAATATCACTGCATTCCTCTAGTCCAGTGCTTCGCGACCTTTTTTGGACTCATACCGGCGGCACACTTCAACGAAATAGGCCAAATAAATAAAATACCGCAACTAAAAATTTTAATACAAAATACATTTTAATGAGATGTTTGAGTCAGTTTTAACAAGCACAATCGTTGCAGGTTAGGCTCAACTTTTGAAGGAGCAAATCGAAGTTCTTTATCAACTTCTTTTAAGCAAGATTGTTTATCGTTTTTAATCAATAACAATAATGAAAAGCTTTGCTCGCACAACTTAGTGATGTAAAACTGGAGTAGATTTTTAGCAGCTGCTTACGAAATTTTCTCTTATGACCAAAACTTTGTCGCCTTCAGTAAACATTTGGTCCTTTGTCTTTTTGTCACAAATATTATAATATGTGATCTAATTTTTCTTCAAATTTCCTGAGCAAGCTGCACCGCTTTGTCCAGTCTTTCTCTCAGTTCTAAAACACCGATAACTGATCTTCATGTCAGCAAATTTACTCTTGTCTGTCTAAAACTCTTTCAAAATTGTTATAGGTCCCCGCACAATACGACCATATACTGTAAAAGCTCAAAAGGTGATAAACCGGTAGACGCTTGCTTGGGGAGCCTCCCTGTATGCAAATAAGAGTAGATTTATGTATCTGTACTATTGCTTACGCTGTTCAATGCACAAACGCCTCAACATCTTCTTTAGCGTGCCGTTGAACTTTTTGGTTAATCCATTGCACATTGGGTGATAAGGACTAATTGTCAACTCCTGATCGACAGCAACCTCGACACGTTCTACATGCATTCTGATACAAACTGCGTTCCAAAATCACTACATACTTCCACTGATATTCCGACGACGACACGACCCGGCTGTAGAGATCCAAAAGCGCTTTCGTCATTGTTTCGGTGTCGATGTTCGTAAGAGAGACCGCCTCTGGATTGCGTGTTGCGTATCCATCAGTGTGAGCTCATAACGGCGCCTCTTGTCACTTGCTGGCGTGATCGGGCCAATCAAGTGAACTGCTACGTGTTTAAATTGCAAAACCATCAACAGCAGTTTGCCTAACGGAACTTTCGCCATAGTACCTTTCGATATTATCCTCTGACTTACATCACACGTCCTGCAGAATCTCACTACGTCCTAATGAATCCCCAACCAAAAAAGATGGTAAGAATCCAATCTTCCGTTTTCTTGCCGCCCATGTGTCAAGCTGGCATAGTAACATGTGCCATCTCCATCACTTTTTTTCTTGAGATTTTCTTGAGGTTTCTTGAAAAAGAATTTGTTTAAGTTTCTTCATTTCTGCATCAACGTTCTTGCTAAGACGGCACGTAATTCTTTCTGCTTTACATTAATAGTTTCTTTTCTAATCTAATTTACCTCGTATCATTGAGAAGAAAAAAAGGATAAACTTTCTTAAGCAATAGATAATTTTTCTTCTTTATGGGCTATCTCAAATTGTTTATCGATACCGTCATCATCCTCACTATTTTCAGATGAGAAAGACTTAATCGTTTGCGTTTCATCAAAGTTACTTTTATAATTACAAGATGAGTAAAAATCATCACTTTCTATTAGTTTGAGTGCTTGTTGTAAATAACATTTTTTAGCCATAAGGGTTCAAAGCAATGGTTCTCAAAGTTTTTGCCACATTTTTCTTTTTCAGAAATCAGGTACAATCATTTCCCCCAAAAAAATACCTCAATGATAAAAATAAAGACTTTTTGCTTTTGCGATCTAAATTCGATTTCCGGTTATCGTAGGAAGTTCAAAAATTGACATACTGGTCTAAACTAAATATCTAATGTATATGTATCTAATTAGAATTATTAAAGTCTTTTAGAGAAAAAAATGAATGTCTCATGAATTAATCATACACTTTGAAACTCTGAAAGATACTGATAAGTCTAACAAACTGAGTAAATACTTAACCTATCTAGTTGCCATGTGTACGATAATACACCAAAGAATTGCTAATGAGTATAAAAAATACTTGCCATTGACTAGGCTTCAATTACAAGTACTGTATATTAAAATGACATTAAGATCATTAATCTGTATGGATCAATTTTGACCGATGTATACTTTGTGATAAAATTCAGCTTTTTTCAGAAAGTTATTAAAGTTTGAAAATAATGTGCATATCAAATTAATATGTATATCAAACTAAAAAAAATTAACTGAATATTGTAAAAAATTTTTTCAGTGATTGAATGAAATGAAGTTATAATTAGAAATGAGGTAAAAATGCCCCCTTGGGGTTTCAAAAAACAAACGCCTTCACAATATTTACTGGTAATATGAAAATGATTAAATTAATCAGCAAATTATTTATATAATTTGAAATTTGCCCTTGAATATATAAAGATTTTCAATAGTTAGATCAATAACTTTACTAATTTATTTAAAAGAGTCTTGGTTTTAATTTGCCGTTAGATCAATTCAGAGTTGAATTTTTTTTGCGGGTTGTTTGTTTTCCTGGGTAGTTTACGAAAGGCATATACAAACCAGCTATGCTATAGGTTTGACTGATATTGGCTTGAACTAAACAAAAAATATTTTTACAGAAAACCAATTTAAACTTTACATTACATTGTTTTGTAAATGTTAAACCGATAAAACTCAATTAAACAAAGACGTCAATTGAAAACGAACCAATTGAACTAAAAAGTTCAAATCAGAAAAATATGGTGGAATTAAATAATATTGAAATAAACAAAGACTCTGAAACAAAGTCGGAAAAATATCATTTGAAAGTTTACAAACGACGCTGGGTCGTATTGGCGATCGTCTGTACAGCAATTTCTCTTAGATCATACAATCAGTCATGCTACGGGCCAATAAATAATATTCTCAGCGATTACTTTAAAGTGGAACCGTGGCAAATTGATTGGCTTAACAGCACACATGCTTTGGTTTATGTATTATTTCCTATTCCAATGCTATTGGTTACAACCAAAATTGGTTTTCGTTTAACAGTTGTTATCATGACAACATCAGTAACAATCAGCTATTTCTTGACTACTTTAAGTGTGACTTGGAGAAGTACATTTCCCATTGCTTTGATAGGTCAGATATTTATGGCAATCAGCACCATAATAACAACTTCCATCCCACCGTCGACTGCAGCGATTTGGTTTCCAAAGAATGAAGTTGCAACTGCGGTCGCGATACATGTCGTCGCAAAAGGAACGGGCGAAGCAATTGGTAGCATTGTTCCTAACCTTATCTTAAAAAATCATTACTCAGCTAAACAGGTGAGTACAAAGTTTTTAGTTTATATAGAGTTGACCAATGATCCCCAACTGGGAGTCCATGGACTGCCAATTGGGGATACAAAGTTCATGAATCTTCAAAAGTCTACAAAGTGATTTTTGAAAGTTCATGAACTTTGTATGCACAAGATAAAAGCCATAAATTTTACCAAAAAAAGAACCTGTCATATGGTCTTGTTTGCAAAAAATGACTTGTCTGCGCAACGCTTGAAATCAAGCTACACCCTACAACCTAACACAAAATCTAGTTCATATGTACGTACAACAAACATATTTATTTACTTCAAAACAGTATTTAAGTTCTTATTTAATTAAATTTAATGCGACATTTTAACATTGTTTGTTTTCGCATAGCTTGTCTATTTGTGAAAAAATTTCTGGCAAAGCACATCTTAAGTCATTCTTCAATTCAAAACGGTTTCTCTGTAGTTTTGATAAGAAGCCTTATTCAGAAGCAGGACTGGGTATTTTTCGAAAGCATTGTTTAACAATGATAAAGCAACTATTTTTTTTCAATTTCTATTCCTAACTCGTAAAAAAGCGTCAGAGACACTATACTGAGGGCAACCGTGAAGCGATTACCCCGATCTTCTTCCGGAGATACCAAGATATTGCTGTCCGTTTAAAACTTTTTATTTTGTTTTTTTAGTTTTTATTAGAAACATTACTAAAATATAGCTGTTTCCTAGGACCGCCAAGCAGAGGAAAGGGTCGTAAAGTATCTTTCCCAAGGACACAACAGAATGACGTGAATAGATTTTAGGCAGCGACCGTGTCAATGAAGTTTGCCATTAATCATGGCGATTTTAAACAATTTACCACGCTGCACAAACTGTTTTCTTGACAACTTTTTTTCAATCACAATTTTTTCAATTTTTTTGCACACGGCTTCACCAGTTTCTAATGAGAATTTTTTCTTTGGCAATAGCAGGAGATGGAAAATACAAGCAGTGTAGAATTGGTTTTATTTAAAATTTTATTAAAATCAATTTTCGTCTCAACACCACATCAGATTGCTTTATTTAAAAGTACGGTGACCATGCATAACGTCAGTTGTGCATGTATTAACGTATTTCGTAGTTGCTGCCTCCTATTATTCACAATCTTTATTTTTATAAGCACTATGAGTAATTTTGAGTTGATCGTGAGTAAAAATAAAAATTAAGAAATAAACAAATAAAGTAAAGTTTCGTACTTTTGGGAAAGCTTCTGTGTCTTTGCCAAAAGTTTGATATTTTTGCGAGTACTTTAACAAATAACGAGAAATTTAATTTAATTTTAAGGGCTTTACAAACAATTAGAGAGAACTAGGAAACAAACAACGCATTAAGAAATTTTTCTTCTGTAACAGTAGTTATGGATGCTACCCTATATCGGTACTCATTACAGCCCATGAGTCATTGTAGTTTTGTTTCTTCTTGCAGATCATTCTGAAACTAAATAAAGATGCACAGCATATGTGTTTATAGGAAATCTTATTCAATCTGTCAAATTTAATCAACTGTGCCAATGAACAGAAACGATGTTAGCCTACTTTACTCCTTCAATTTCATTCGAGCTATTGCAATACAAGCTACTTTCAATGTCACATTTTTCTGGTTGTATTTGTGACGATTCTAATCTGCTGTTATAATCTTTCAGAATGAGGGTCATATGCCAAATATTATGCTTCCATAAAACATAATTGATACACCCCAACTACCGTTTGTCTGCCATATTTCGTTTTTACTAATTATACCGATCAGTTTATACGGTATATAAAGCAAATCTTGTTAAATTTTACTCAACGAACAGATTCAACACATTAAGCACACTTAAAGTTATATTATTAATTCAAGTGGAAAATTGCAAAACTTTAATTTTTGACTAAAATAACGGCGAACTTCTGTTTTTGTAATCTTTCCTCCCATCTTATTCATTGCATGGTATACTTTGCCGAAACGATTATTTCCTTGCAGGCATAAATTACTAAGTTTTTCCAAGATGGATTTCATATCCTCTTCAATAATGTTTAAACTTTTTTCATATCCAGTAGAAACCACATGCACGTAACAATATTAACTGGCTTTATTAAAGGGGTCCACAAGTTTCAGTTAAATCATTGAAAGGGTCCAGGACATAGAAAAGGTTGACAACTGTAGGAGTAGACCGATGGTTTTGCAATCTGTTCTCGTAATTACTACTTTGTTGATATCTTGTGGTAATCTCAGTTTAATCGTGATAATTCAGAGAGCGCCTGACAAAGAATAGTTTTATTAAAATTAAAAGCAATCAAACAAATTCCCAATTCAAATTAATTTTTTGATCAAAGCAATAAAAATTTAAGATAAATTTATTCTTATGCAGTAACTCAGAATAGATTAGTTGAAGATTGTCAGTATAATTACTTGCGCAAATTCGGAGCAGCATTGTTGATTTATAATCCATATCTAATACGCATCATGCCTATCGTGCACCCATCAAAGTGGTACACCCTTTAGAAATTCCATTACAACCTGGAATGTACCTTACACTCAGTTAAAAAGCAGCGCCAAAAACAGTAGTCGCCAACCTTTAGAACTTCAAAAATCACTAAATTTGTAATTTTTTATTTGACGGACCACTATTAAAAAAAATGTACTCTAAGAAACATTATTTTATTTAAAAAGATTTTTTGTGGCACAAAATTTTAAAATTGCCTAAAATGTCACTATAGACGTGGCCATCTATATAGAAAAAACTTTTTGATAAAAGAGGGAGTAGCCTTGAAAAAGGCTGTTTAGGAAAACTCTAACGTTTTCGTGTAGCTCTCATCAGGAGAAATCGCTACAATGAGTAAAGAACTGAAAATTCGAAATTTTATTGCATAAGATATTGTTGTTTCGCCGAGTAAGCAATTATACAAAAGCGCAGTTGATTTAGAAGCACCAGCCACCAAGCGGTAGAAAAGTAAAAAATTGTCGTTTCGTCGAGTTAGAAATTAAACAATTTTTATTGGACGGAATTTGGATGTTTAACTTGGCAAAATTATAGTTGTAATTTGAAGTCTGGAAAAGAATAAAATTAAAACCAATATAGATAATAATTATAATGAAAACACTGTTCCACCATTGCAACTGCAAAATACACCGCTAAAACGCAAGGGTATACTGGCGGCGGTTCCGATATGCTAACCACATCGAGTTAGCTAACACGGATACGGATTAAGACAAGCAAAACCCTTCAGTTCCCATTACAAACATTTAGTAAGAATGGTCAAGTCAATCAACAAGCAAGTGCCGACAGACCTGTTTCGTCCTTATTTTTTTTTTTTTTTACTTTTAGTTATAGCACAAAAACACAACTCAATAAATACACAATACAATAAAAACAGATGTGTAAACTTTGAAAATCATGGTGAGTATATTGGTTAATACATATGAGGCGAAACATAGACGACAAGCGAATAAATTAACAATGTAATAGGAGTAATAATTAAATTTTTAAGCGTATTTTGGTAGACGAAATGAACACAGTAATAACAATAAATAGCGTATAGAAAGAGATTAGTCAGGAGCGAAATGTGCAAGACGCAAAAATAAGATACAATTGACAATAGTAGTTTGTTTTCTATGTGTAAAATAGTAAGCGAGAAAAAAAACAAATAAATATATTAAGTGAAAAAAAAGTACAAGTGTGCGAAGAGGAAAAAAAACACGTAATATTGAACAAAATATTAATTTGTTCTGATACAGAACATAGCAAGGTGGAAAGAAATAAAATAATATCAATAATAATAATGGAAAGTCAATTGGATAAAAAAATTTTTTTCAAATATTTCGATTGACAGTTTAGGTAAGCCTGTATGAAATTGGAAAAAAAAACTTTCTAAGTACTAGTAAGAGAGAAAATATATATGTAAAGGTAAGAAAAGGGATAGAGGAATTTATTGTAAGTAGTCAGGAAAATTTTTTTCTAGAAAGGCTTTAAATTTTGTTTTTATTTTAAATTTTTCTTCAATAAGGGTAGAAATAGGGATAGGGGTGTTAAAGGAGGAAAAACTATTTCTTAGGGTGTATAGGGAAAGTCTAATCAGTGAACCGAGTTTGGATGTAATAATATGTGGTGTACCAATTGAATTTGGGTAGTTGAAAAGTAGTGTGTCTTGTGTAAGAAGGGTGTGTTTTTTTAAAGTGGAAGAGAGAAGGGGTTCTAGAAATGAAATTAAACTGCGGGTAAAGGAACATTGAAAAAAAAAGATGGTGAGGATCATCGGAAGAAGTAAGACAGATTTTGCAAAGAAAGTCATTGGGATTACGGGGTTTGAAATTATGCTTGGAAAAGAAACATCCCCAGGTAAAACCTTTATAGGCTGTCCTGAAGGATATTTCCTTTTCCAAGTTGGTGAAAAGAGAAGGACGGGGTTTTATAAGGGTCAATCGGAGCCATGTATGGGGGATAGTGTTGTTTAGAAGAGGAATAGGGTTAGGATCAGGTTGAAGGAAGGTTAGGTAGAGGGACTTGAAAGTAAGGTGTTCAATTTCATGAGGGGGGTAGAGATCTTTTTGAATAGGGAAAGAGTTTTGGACCAGAGAAGGTTGGGTTTAGGACGGTGCGATTGAGAGTTGGAATAAAGTTCAGGTTTAATAGGTATTATTTTTGTTCCAAGGTTATATATCGCATATGTCATCCAAAAATAAGAAAGGGGGTTGGGGGTTTTGAGAAGATAGATAAATTTCCATAGAAAAGCAGTAGAAGTTTTAAGTCCAATGTTAGGGAGGGCAATGCCACCGTCGGGTTTGGGTAGGTATAAGGAGGATCTTTTAATTGGTTCAAAAGGGGAGAAGTTCCATAGGAATTTGAAAAGGAGGGTGGTTAAGGATTTAATCTGTTTAGGAGTAGGAAGAATGATTCTTAAGAGAAAGAGGATTCTGGATAAAAAGTGTTGATTTAAGGAGATGGTTTTGGAGTAAAGAGAGTCTTTAGGATTTAGAGTAGCCAAAGAGGTATGGGGAAGTGAACGGATGAGGTCATCCCAGTTTTTGGACAGGTCTTCTTTGTGAAAAGAAAAAGTTATTCCAAGGATTTTAGTGGAGAAAAGAGTCTTACCTTGGGGAAAAGTTGAACGAAAAGATGATAGTAATATTGAGGAATTAGAAATTATAGAGGTTTTGGAGTGATTAATTTTAAGACCAGAAAAAGAAGAAAATTCTTCGATTATCTCACGAATTTCTGAAAAGGATTGGGGGATGATATAAAAAGGGTCAGATCATCAGCATAATGACTGACTTTGAGTGAAGAAGTACCAATGGAGATTCCTTGGATTTTAGATAAAGCAAGTATTTTTTGGGTTAAAGGTTCAATACCAATTAAGAAAAAGAGCATACTAAGTGGGCATCCTTGGCGAATGCCACACTTAATGGAAATAGGATCTGAAAGATAGCCGTTTAGGTTGAGTCGGGCTGTTAAGTCAGAGAGAAGAATTTGAATCCAGTTCAGAAGAGTAACTGGAATTCCTATTTTGGAGGCGGTAGAAAGAATGAATTTGTGAGATATTGTATCGAAAGCTTTATAAAAGTCAATTTGGAGTATAGCTAATGGTTGAAGAAAGTCATTTGTATAGTTTATAACGGATAGGATATTTAGGTGGTTATTGAAGATCTGTCTATTTGGGAGACCACATTGTTGTTCTAAAGAAATGACAGAATTCAGTAGAGGTTTGAGTCGGGATGAAATGATAGAAGAGAGGATTTTATAGTCAGTGTTTAAGAGTGAAATAGGGCGCCAGTCTTTAACAGATATAGGGTTTGGGATTTTGGGGATTAGTTTTATGAGGGCAAGGGATTGAGAGTGTGCAAGTTTTTTCTGGAGGTAGGCATTATTAAAGATTTGACATAGAATAGGTATTAGAGAAGGAAAAGAGCTGTAAAGTTTTGGGGTAAATCCATCGAGACCAGGGGTAGAATTTGGGTTGAGGGTTTGGATAGCTGATCGAATTTCATTACATGTGATTAAAGGGGAGGAAGGAAGGGTTTGAAGAACCTCGTGAGGAATAAGGAAATTTAGTGTATCAAGATATGTAGAGGGATTTAAAAGTGAAGAAGAGGGTTTCCAAAGATTTTTAAAGAAAGAGAGAAAAGAGTGAAAGTTAATAGAGTTTAGTTTTTCTGTAGAGATATTAGGAGGGGGGGTGTTAGAATCAGTTGGAAGGAGGGATTTGGATTGGGTAAGGTTTTCAATAATTGGGGCTAAAGGGGATGGATCATCTATACTTGAGAGAGGGGGAAGGCGGGACCTAATTTGAGCTCCGTTTAGTTTATTTTCGTAAATTTGATTTAGTTTAAGGGTTAATTGCGATATTTCGTCATGTTGATTATATTGTTTCGCTTTAATTAAATTGTTTCTTAAGGTGTTATATATTTGAGAGTTCTTTTTTTGTTGAATTTTGGAGTATAATATTAATTCATATTTGATTTTGGTTTTGAATAGGTCCCACCATTTAAGGGGATGCTGGATAGGGTTTATGGGGTAAGTAAGGTTTTTAATAAAAAGTTTGATGTAGAGAAGGATAGAAGGAGAATCTAGAAGAGAATTATTTAATTTCCAATGTGAGGATCTGTATTTTTGATTAGAGGGTATTTTAATTGTAATGAGAGGAGCTTTATTATGATCTGAGAAGGAAATACTGACGTAGGTGGAAAGAGAGATGTTTGAAAGTAAGGGTGAGGGGATGTATACACGGTCTAATCTAGATATGGGTTGTGAGCGAGAAAAGGAAAAAGTTTTAGAGTGAGGGTATAGAAAACGATAAGAATCAATGAGGTCAAAGTTGGTGAGAATGGTTTGAAAGAGTATTTTGTCGTTTGTATTGGGTGAAAAGTGTCCAGTTCTGTCAATTTTATTTATTACAAGATTAAAGTCTCCGGCTATGATTAAATACCTGTTTTTGAAATCTAGATTGTGTAGGTATGAGGAAAGGGTTTTAATTGCTTTTATTCGGTGAGAAGTTTGGGAGGAGGTTTTGCCGGACGGAAGGTAACAGTTTATGAGGGTATAGTTTTTATCTAGAAGAGAGAAAGGGATTGAATATAGTTGGGGAGGATTGGCAGGCAGCGTGGTCGAGTGGTTAAAGCACCGGTCTAATGATCAGCATGGTCTCGGTTCAAAGCCCACTTGCGTCATCCTGTTGTGTCCTTGGGAAAGACACTTTACGGCACTTTCCCCTGCTTGGTGGTCTTGACAAGCAGTTCTAAATTGCAGTCATATCTCTACTAAATTACTAACGGACAGTAATATCTTGGCATCTCCGGAAGCAGGTCGGGGTATTTGCTTACCCTATGTATAGCGCCTCCGTCGCTTTCCTGCGAGTCAGGAGGATAAATATAGAGATAAAAATAAAAAAATAAAATAAAAAAAAATAAAATAAAAGATTATGTGAGAATGGATTGTTTGTGTATTGAGATGTATTTTGTTTGAATTTAGAATGAAGAGGGTTAGGCAGTCGACTTCATCTTTAATAGTAATTTGTTGAGGTATTTTAAAAGTTTCGTACAAGTCTTCAATTAAAGATTTTGGAGTTGATTCTTTGAAAGTTACGTTAAATATATTCAAAGTAAAATTGTGCGTAGCTATGCCATAGATTTCACTGAGATAAGATTCAAACAAACCGCCTTCTAAGAAAAAATCTATAAAGTCATTAATTTGGAATTCTTTTTTTTCGTCATCTAAAGTGACTTTAAACAGAAGAGAGTTCTTTTTTGTGGTCATCTTAAAAAGAAAGAAAGAAAAAATCCTACCTTGTTTTCAGTTTCTTTAAAAAAAACTTCTTGAAATCAATCCGCTTGTAAAGTAATATATCCGGAAATGTTAGTCCAGTTGCTGTTTCAAGCTTAAAGTCTTCTTGTAATAATCCCACTGCAGCTCTAATGTCTTCGTCACGATATCTTCTTGTTAATCCAAAAGTAGGCAATTTGAACAAACAGTACCCAAAAAGTTTACACTACAACAAAGTTTAAACACTACACGAAATTTCTTATTTGAACTTACCTTATTAGGACTTGTCAGGACACTACAGCTTATTGTTGACCCCAGCTGAAAAAGTTGAAAACTTAAACAGCTGGCACAACTTTCTGTTTGTGGTTTTTACACCTCAAACATTCAGTTGTGGACCTGAACGCTGGGTAGGTAGTACAATGAAAACAATGTTCCACCAGCGCAACTGCAAAATACACCGCTAAACCGCAAGGGTATACTGGCGGCGGTTCCGATATGCTAACCACATCGAGTTAGCTAACACGGATACGGGTTAAGACAAGCAAAACCCTGCAGTTCCCATTACAAACATATAGTAAGAATGGTCAAGTCAATCAACAAGCAAGTGCCGACAGACCTGTTTTGTCCTTATTTTTTTTTATTTTTTATAATATTAGTTGTAAATACACACACAAAACATCAAAATAAAATCATTTTTACAAAAAGAAAATAACAAAGGTTCTTCATAAAATTAAAATGAACAAAATTTATTAAGGTTAACAATGTATAAGTGATAGCAGAAAGATTTACAATGCATTAAACAACGAAACAAGGGATATCTTTAAATGCAAGTTTGGAAGTATTTATTTGCTAATTTGTATGAAGAAAGGGAGTGTGAAGTGTTTATTCATCTATATCAAGTATACAGTCTTTTAAAGCTTTAAACATACACAAAAAAAAATCAATTTAATAACGTTTTTACAAAAGATGACAAAATTTATTGGTAGAAATAAATTGCACAATAATATTAGAGGGAACAGTGAATAAGTTGCAGCAGAAATAATTACAGTGCATTAAACAGCGAAAAATAAAGATATCTTTAATCAAAGGACCATAATAGAATGCGATAATTTGTTTTAGTTTATTTTTCAAAATTTGTATGGAGAAAATTTAAAAATAATTTCTCCTTTCCAAAGTTATATAGAAGCAGGAGAAAGAACATAAACAATTCAAAGATTATAAGAAAAAGGGAAAATGTTTTAATGGAATTTGCAATCGAACAATCAGTAACAAAGAAAACGCAAATAACAGTAATAAACAGTTTAAGGGAAATAGTGCACACTAGTCGGAGCACATAACAATCTAATACTTAAAACTGATAAAATGTAATGTAATTCAGTATACAGGTTCATTTAAGTAGGAAAGAAAAAAAACATATCAATATTAAAATACAATGACAGAAACAAAAAAAATATATATATGATATAGGATAAATAAATACACAATACTAATAAAATAATAACAATAGGGTATAAATTTTTGCACAAGTGTGGGATGGCGACGAAAAATCGAATGTTACAAAAAAAAATAAAACGTGGTAATTTTTAAATATTTGAAATTACGATAGAAGATATGATACAGTTTATAATAAGTTGGGTAATGTTTTCATTATTTTTATTTAAGTTGAGATGTTTCGATTAGTTGTAGTGACAGCATTAAGTAAGCCTTGGGGGAAGTTAGAAGATTTCGAAGTTTCAATTACGGAACAGAGAAAAAGAAGGTGTATGTATGTATAGGTGTATGTATAGGGGGTAGAAATGTGGGAAGTGTGAATTTATATTATATAATCAGGAAAGTTTTTCTCCAGGAAGGTTTTAAATTTAGTTTTAATTTTGTATTTTTCTTCTATTAGGGCAGAATTCGGAATGGGGGTATTAGTGAGGGAGATAAAGTTTCTTATGTGGTAGAGGGAAAGTCGAATTAGTGAAGCTAATTTGGTAGTGATGATGTGGGTGTGCCAGTTGTGTTTGTGTAGTTAAAAAGTAATGTGTCTTGTGTAAGGGAAGTGGGTTTTTTAAATAAGGAAGAGAGGAGTGGTTGTAAAAGTTTAATTAATTTTTGAGAGAAAGGACAGGAAAAGAAAAGGTAATCAGGATCATCAGAAGGGAAGGAGCAGATTTTACAAAGGAAATCGTTAGGGTTTCGGGGTTTGAAGTTATGTTTGGAAAAGAAACATCCCCAGGTATAGCCTTTGTAGGCTGTCCTGAAGGATATTTCTTTTTCCAGGTTAGAGAAGAGAGAAGGACGGGGTTTTATAAGGGTTAAATGTAGCCACGTGTGGGGGGTTTCAGTATGTAGGGTAGGGATGGGGTTAGATTCAGGTTGTAATAAGCTGAGATAAAGGGTTTTAAAGGTTAGGGTATTAACTTCTTGAGGGAGAATGGATATTTTTGTGAAAAGAGAGAGGGTTTTGGACCAAAGAGGGTTGGGTTTAGGACGGTGGGGTTGAGAGTTGGTGTAAAGTTCAGGTTTTATATGTAGGAGTTTGGTACCAAAATTGTATATTGCATAGGGCATCCAGAAGAAAGAAAGAGGGTTAGGGGTTTTAAGAAGGTAGATAAATTTCCATAAGATGGCTGTAGACGTTTTAATTCCAATATTGGGGAGGGAAATGCCACCGTCTGGTTTAGGTAAGTATAGGGTAGATCTTTTAATGGGTTCGAAAGGGGAAAAGTTCCATAGGAATTTGAAAAGAAGAGTAGTTAGGGATTTGATCTGTTTTGGTGTAGGAGGAATAATTCTGGAGAGAAAGAGAATTCTGGGTAAAAAGTGTTGATTTAGAGAAAGAGTTTTGGAGTAAAGGGAGTCTTTGGGATTTAGAATGGCCAAGGAGGTGTGGGGGAGTGAACGAATGAGGTCATCCCAGTTTTTAGACATATCTTCTTTATGAAAAGAAAAAGTTTTTCCAAGGATTTTAGTTGAGGTGAGAGTTTTACCTTGGGGAAATATATTGCGAAAAGATGACAGTAAAGTTGGGGAGTTAGAAATTATAGAGGTTTTGGAATGATTAATTTTGAGACAAGAATAAGAGGAAAACTCTTCGATTATCTCACGAATTGCAGAAAAGGATTGGGGGGATGATATAAAAAGGGTCAGATCATCGGCATAATGACTGACTTTAAGTGAGGAAGTACCAATGGAGATTCCTTGGATTTTAGATGAAGCTAGTATTTTTTTGTTAGGGGTTCAATACCAATTAAGAATAAGAGCATGCTAAGAGGGCATCCTTAACGAATGCCGCACTTAACAGAAATTGGATCGGAGAGATAGCCATTTAGGTTAAGTTGGGCTGTTAAGTTTGTGAGAAAGATTCGGATCCAGTTTAGAAGAGTTACTGGAATTTCTAATCTTGAGGCGGTAGAAAGAATAAATTCGTGAGATATTGTGTCGAAAGCTTTGTAAAAGTCAATTTGAAGTATGGCTAAGGGTTGGACGAAATCATTAGTAAAGTCGATAGCAGAGAGGATATTTAGGTGGTTATTGAAGATCTGCCTGTTTGGGAGACCGCATTGCTGTTCAAGGGATATTGTCAAATTAAGGATAGGTTTCATTCTAGAAGAGATAATGGAAGAAAGAATTTTATAGTCTGTATTTAAAAGAGAGATAGGACGCCAATCTTTGACAGAAGAAGGATTGGATTTTTTGGGGATTAGTTTGATTAGAGCGCGGGATTGAGAAGAAGAAAGACGTTTTTGAAGATAGGAGTTATTAAAGGTTTGACATAAAATTGGGGTTAAACTGGGAAAGGATTTGTAAAAGTTTGGGGTTAAGCCATCGAGGCCGGGGGCAGAGTGTATATTGAGGGTTTGTAGGGCTTCACGGATTTCAGTTTGTGTTATGAGAGGAGAGATTGAAAGAGTTTGAGTGAGGTCATTTGGGTTTGAATTAAAGATTGGGTCGAGATAGTGAAAAGGGTTAGGAAGAGGGTTTGTTGGGGTCCATAAATTTTTGAAAAAAGATAGGAAGGAGGAGATGTTGTTTGAGGAATTTTCTTTTGTGAGTGTGGGAGGGGAGGTATTTGTTTCGGTGGGAAGGAGAGATTTAGTTTGTGTTAGATTTTCGGTTATTGGAGCAAGAGGAGAGGGGTTGTCGATACTTATTAGAGGGGGTAGGCGGGATCTAATTTGTGAGCCAAGTTTTTTGTTTTGTTCTATTTGTTCTAATTGGATTGAAATGTTGGATATTTCTTGGTGGTTTTCAGATTTTTTTGCTTTGATTAAGTTTATTGTAGAGTGTTTTGTTTTTTAGTTATTTTATTATGAATTTGTTTGGATTGAAATATTAGTTTTTGTTTAATTTTAAATTTAATTCGATACCACCACTGTAGGGGTTGATGAATAGGGTTTATGGGAGGAAAGAGATTTTTAATAAATAGGTTGATGTAAGGAATGGTTGAGGAGGTGTTAAGGATAGAGTAGTTTAATTTCCAATGAGAGGATTTGTATTTTATTTTAGAGGGTATTGTAAGAGAGAGAAGGGGAGCTTTGTTGTGATCGGAGAAAGATATGCTGTAATAGGAGGAATGTATTATTTTAGCAAGAAGGGGTGAAGAGATATATATACGGTCGAGTCGTGATGTGGGGCAGGAACGGGAAAAGGAAAAAGTTCGGGAATTGGGATAGAGGTAACGGTATGAATCGGTTAGGTCAAAATTGGTGAGGATTTTTTGGAATAATATTTTGTCGTTTGTATTTGGGGTGTAATGTCCGGTTCTGTCTATAGGGTTTAATACTAAGTTGAAATCGCCTGCAATTATTATGTATTTGTTTTTGAAATCTATATTTTGGAAATAAGAGGTTAGAATTTTAATAGGTTTGATTCGGTTTAAGGTTTGAGAAGAGGTTTTTTCGGAGGGGAGGTAGCAATTTATAAGGGTATAGTTTATGTTGGATAGGGTAAAGGAGATAGATTGGATGTAATTAGGAAGAATTAGGTGGGGTGTGATCGTTTGTGAGTTTAGGTGTATGTGTTTGGTATTTAAGAGTATAAGTGTACCTTGTCTATGAGCAATTGTGGGGGTTAGTGAGTGGTCTGTGTTAGGATAAGCTAGGAAGGTGTGCTGGTGTAGGAAGTGTGATAATTGTTGGTGCTGAATTGTGTGTGTTTCCTGGATAAATGTGACGTGGATGTTATGTTTAAAAATAAAGTGTGCGAGTTTATTGGAAGAATTATTAAAACCGTTAATATTTAAAGAGCAGAAGTTTATTTGCATAATTAGTGAATTGTTTAATCATGGATGGGATTTGTGTATAAAGAGAAAGCAATAAAAATATAAAGGTGTTTTTGTAAAAAAAAAGAAAAGAAAAAAAAAGATAAAAGAAGGATCTGGGAATCGAACTCGTATTTTAAAGAAAAAAAAAACTTGTGAGGTATATAAGTTGTGATGAAGTGCGTAGTGAAAAAAAATATATAAGGTCTAGGATTTGAACTCGTACTTTTTGAAGTATGTGAAGTGTGTGTGGGTAAAGGAAGTGCGAATAAAATGCTTGCATGTGAGAAAAAAAAAGATGTAAGATGGAAATAGTCGGGATTCGAACGCGTTAATTTGGATGATGTAAAATATTTGTGTAGAAGAAGGTGCTCGAGAAATGTGTGCGTGGAAAAATACAAACATAACTGTGGTTGTGAAATGACCTAATAAGGAATTGTTTTGATCGGGTGAGTGTCACGTGATTATTGGGTGTGGTTAAGATTTTGTAGTTATGGAACAATAGAAGAAAATAAGATTGTAATAAATAGTAAAGCTTTGAATGGCTTACCTTTGCTGTCAACTTCATTATGGTATGACGTAAACAATAAATTAACAAATACTGTTCATTTTTACAACAATTTAAAACTGATTTTGTTTGGTTTTATTACAAAGATAATTATATGCTATTTTTCCTTTTAGAGTTTGCTCGTTTTTTTCGGGGTTTCAAATCTATGGATATACTGGAAGACTGGGACGAGGGGGATAGCTTTCTTTTTTCAATTTGGGATTCTTTAAGGGGGAGTGGAATTTGGGGGTTATTTTCTTTGCTGGTGGTGGGTTGGGGTATTTTTGCATATTGTATATTATCGAATGATTTTAATATTTCTTCCTGGCTGATGGTAAGGGATGTGGTATTAGTGGTAGGGTTATTATTTTCCTCGTTGGGTGGGGATGTGGGGTTTTGATTTAGGGGGGAAAATTTTGGGTATTTTTCTTTATGTTTTGCTTTGTTAGTTTTATTTTAGTTAAAGGGTGGAGAAAGGGGGATGAGGTTGTTTTAGGGGTTGAGGTGACCGTTTTAGCGTAAGTTGGTTTGGAGAGAAAGGGATTGTTTTGGATTTTATTGTCTTTCATTTTATTATTTTGAGAAATTTTTTTTGGGCATTCATCCAATTTATGACTAGTTTCTTTACAATTGTATCTTTCCTTTGGAATCTCTCCATCGATGTTAACGGCTATAAATCTATTTTGGAAATTTAGAGAGTCCGGTATTTGTTTACGGTTAAAGTTTTTCATATATAGGTGTAAGTAATGATTATGTATAAGGGGGCATTTCTTATGTTTACCGAATTCGAAATGTTTAAGGTTTCCCCAATCTTTGGTTATTGCTTTCAAAACTTCTGCATTTACATTGAACGGCATAGGATAAAGGGTGATAAGTTGGCGGTATCCCGGAGGTCTATTTACTTGGATTGTAAAGTCAATGTTATCATTACTTGAAACTTCTTGTGGCTCTTTAAATGTTTCATAAATATCTTTGATAATTGATTTCGGGGTTGTTTCTTTGAATGTGACATTAAAAATTTTCAGAATATAATTATGAGTTGCTATGCCAAATACCATGTTTAAGTGAGATTCAAAAATACCATTTTCCAGAAACAAGTCGATAAAATTATTTACATTAAAGTCTGCTTCCTCGTCTTCAAGTTTGATTTTAAATAATAATGAGTTTCTTTTGGTCGTCATTGTATTAAGGATGGCGCAAAAAAAAAAGAAAAGATTTTACCTTGTCTTCTTAGAACTAATATAACTGTAGAAATCTTCAATTTTAAGAACAATAATCCAATAATTGATAGTTTTTCTTCTTGAGATAATCCACTTGTAGGTATATATAAATCCGATATTGATAATCCAATATAAATATTTTAGTAGACAAAAAAAATATCACAATAATTAGTAAAACACACTATCTCAACTAAACTACAACACGAAATTTCTACTATAAACAAGACTTACCTTATTCAAATAGAATGGGTATACTGGCGGCGGTTCCGATATGCTAACCACATCGAGTTAGCTAACACGGATACGGGTTAAGACAAGCAAAACCCTGCAGTTCCCATTACAAACATATAGTAAGAATGGTCAAGTCAATCAACAAGCAAGTGCCGACAGACCTGTTTCGTCCTTATTAGGACTCGTCAGGACACTACAGCTTATTGTTGACCCCAGCTGAAAGAGTTGAAAACTTAAACCTGCCCACGTACCAGCATTAGCATATCGGAACCGCCGCCAGTATACCCTTGCGGTTTAGCGGTGTATTTTGCAGTTGCGCTGGTGGAACATTGTTTTCATTGTACTACCTACCCAGCGTTCAGGTCCACAACTGGATGTTTGAGGTGTAAAAACCACAAACAGAAAGTTGTGCCAGCTGTTTAAGTTTTCAACTTTTTCAGCTGGGGTCAACAATAAGCTGTAGTATCCTGACGAGTCCTAATATATTTTTTTTTCTCGCTTGCTATTTTACACATAGCAAACAAACTATTATTCTCAATTGTATCTTATTTTTTGCGTCTTGCACATTTCGCTCCTGACTAATCTCTTTCTATACGCTATTTATTGTTATTACTGTGTTCATTTCGTCTACCAAAATATGCTTAAAAATTTAATTATTACTCTTATTACACTGTTAGATTATTCGCTTGTCGTCTATGTTTTGCCTCATATGTATTAACCAATATACTCACCATGATTTTCAAAGTTTACACATCTGTTTTTATTGTATTGTGTATTTATTGAGTTGTGTTTTTTGTGTTAAAAAAAAAAAAAACGTTTCGCCACGAAAAAAAAAAAAAAAAAAAAAATAAGGACGAAACAGGTCTATCGGCACTGGCTTGTTGATTGACTTGACCATTCTTACGATAATAATTATGTTGATAATTTAAGCCTGTAAACGAACTCTTTTTGACAGCACAATGCAGGTTTGCTTGGGGTTATGTAAATGGATTCTAATACAGCAAGATGAAATTCAGATCTGGCTTTGGATAGAATTGAAAATTGATCATCATTGTAGAGAAGGGCGCAATTTGTATGTTTTAGAAGATGAGTGCCAATAGCCGAATCACAATTAGGTGTGGAAGAGTTTATTTTACTTTTTCGCGTTGGCTGAATTCTTTCTTGATTGGTTTTGTTGCGGATAGTTTTCGGGACATGTTGGCGGATTCTCTCCTGCAGACGTTGAGAAGTTCTGCCCACGTACCGGCATTCGCAGCGGCACACGTATTGGCATACGACCATGCTTTGTTGAGAAGCAGGCAGAACGTCTTTTTAAATTTCAGGAAGAATTTGTCTGGTGGAGAAAATAATTTGCGGTTAAACTGTTGAAAAACAATTTAGAATGTTACTCTTAATTTTCTTTTCAAATATAACAGAAGTTTCACCAATCCACGGTAACTTTAAGTAAACGGGGCATCGTTGAGGACCTTCTATCGTTGAGTTTTTGAAACTACAGGATTTTTTTGAAATTCTTGCATTGATCACCGACTCTGGGTAACCGTTTTTAAGAAATAAAGATCGAATAGTGTTCAGTTCTTGTTGAAGGGAAGATTTTGAGCAGATTTTGAATGCACGGTGTGTTGAAGTGGCGATCAGGTTAGTTTTGCGCGTCTTTGGACCAAACGAGTTCCATCTAATATAAAAAATGTAGCTTTCCTGTAAACAGATGTAGTAAAATTGTTGGTTGGTTTGGTGATCAATACATCTAAAAACGGTAGTGATTGGTTAACTTCTTTTTCACGTGTAAATTTGAGGGAGGTATGCAAAGAATTCAAATTAATTAAAAATGTTTCAGAGTTCACTTCATCTTGGAAGAGAGCAAATGTGTCGTCGATGTAACGGTAATAGATTTGAGGTTTAGAAATTTTGTCGAAAAGTTTAGATTCGTAAAATCCAACAAAAATATTTGCCAAAACCGGACCAAGCGGACTGCCCATAGCGACTCCGTCAATTTGCCTGTACATACAATTATTGAAACTAAATTCAACGAAAGATGTTGCAATTTTTATTAAATCAGTAAAAACGTGTTTTGGAATGATTGGCTCAGGAGGATCACCATTGCAGAGAGCTTGACTGCAAATTTCGATCGTTTCAGCTAAAGGAACATTGGTAAATAAACTGCAAATATCTTACGAGCAAAGAAAACATTTATTAGGATTGACGCTGAGTTTTTGTAAAATAAACTCTTCCACACCTAATTGTGATTCGGCTATTGGCACTCATCTTCTGAAACATACAAATTGCGCCTTTCACTACAATGATGATCAATTTTCAATTCTATCCAAAGCCAGATCTGAATTTCATCTTGCTGTATTAGAATCCATTTACATAACCCCAAGCAAACCTGCATTGTGCTGTCAAAAAGAGTTCGTTTACAGGCTTAAATTATCAACATAATTATTATCTATATTGGTTTTAATTTTATTCTTTTCCAGACTTCAAATTACAACTATAATTTTGCCAAGTTAAACATCCAAATTCCGTCCAATAAAAATTGTTTAATTTCTAACTCGACGAAACGACAATTTTTTACTTTTCTACCGCTTGGTGGCTGGTGCTTCTAAATCAACTGCGCTTTTGTATAATTTCTTACTCGGCGAAACGACAATATCTTATGCAATAAAATTTCGAATTTTCAGTTCTTTACTCATTGTAGCGATTTCTCCTGATGAGAGCTACACGAAAACGTTAGAGTTTTCCTAAACAGCCTTTTTCAAGGCTACTCCCTCTTTTATCAAAAAGTTTTTTCTATATAGATGGCCACGTCTATAGTGACATTTCAGGCAATTATTTTATTTATACAAAATGCACACATTAAAGGTAAAAAAGTTGTGTAGTGTTTATTAAAGTATTTCACGTTTTTACAGTAGCCTGATATTTTGATTATGTTAAAATTAAACTGTAGTGTTCGAATAGCAACAGTAAGAAGAAACGCACTTTAAGCCAGACTGTTAGCAACAGTCTGAGAAACGCGACAAACCTAACGTTATCTTTAGAACAGTGGTTTTCAACTTTTTTATAACGTTACCCATACTCGCGCCATTCTGTTGTGTCTTTGGAAAAGACACTTTACGGCACTTTCCTCTGCTTAATGGTCTTGGCAAGCAGTTCTAAATTAAAGTCGTATCCCTATTAAATTTCGAGCGGACAGCAATATCTTGGTATCTCTGGAAGCAGGTCGGGGTAATTGCTTGCCCTACATATAGCGCCTCTATCGCTGTCCCAAGAGTCAGGAGGATAAATATAAAAATAAAAAAAAATAAAAAATTTGGGAACCCAATGTAGCTTACCGATATTATTTTTTTAAAATTTTTTTGTTTTAACAAAGATTCGCAGGTTATTTGAAGCATTTGTGAATACGAATTAACAAACGATGTTCAAAAATCATCATTCTAATGAAAAAAACTCATTAATCATAAATTCACCAATGTCCTCCTAAAGGTACGGCCTGGTTTGTCGCATTTTGAAGACTTACTAACAATCTGACTTAAATCCGTTTTTCCTTACTTGCTGTTTGAGAGCTTTAGTTTAGCTTTAAAATGCAAGTTTTACAACATTAATTGACCCAATTTTTAAATTTAGACTGTTATTTGATGGACTTATTTAAAAGGTTTCGTTTGACATTTTTCTCTTTAAATATTTGATTTTTTGCTTGAAAACAAAAAAGGAAAAAAAGTTTTAAAATTACAGTTTGCCTTTGACTCATGAAATAATCATTAAAATAAAATCCTTGATGTTTCAAATGTTTCAACGGACTTTGTTTTATTATAAGAAATAAATGCAAAAAGGAAACCTCACTTTCGCTTAATTAACGGTTTTAAATTTATTTTAAATTGGAAAGCAATTAAAAGTTGTCGTTGCGTACCACGTGCAATTACAATTTGATTATTAAAAACTCAAATTCAACGAACAAGTTATTCACTCTATAATTGTTTTAAGTTTTCGGAAATAATTAAAAGTTTTTCCATGTATTCTAAGTAATTGGATTTCAGCTGGGCTAAAGTGAATACGAATATTTCAAGTTTCCATCACAAACGCAGCTCCCAAGTCAATATTACAAATAAACATTTCCGCTTCATCTTGTTTATTTTCTTTCACTTTTTCCGAAAAAAAAAAAACAAAAAAACAATGAATAAACAGTTACTGAAACTATTTTTAAAAAATTGTTTTTATGAAAAAAATTTAAAAAATATTTTTCAGCCGTTTTTAACAATTTACTTTGATCTATTTCAGGTTATGAAATCACTTGTTCACATGTTTTCAGCTTTAACAACAATTGCTTTTTGTTTAACAATGACAGCTATATTTCTTGTGAAAGATCGTCCACCAACACCACCTAGTGAGGCTCAAGCAAAAATAAGAGAAACAACAAATAATGAGGAGGAATCGTCAACAATTACAAAGTTTTTTTCAACGATAAAAGAACTATTTTTTAATAAAGCATTTATAGCTACATGGCTAATTTGCGGTTTAACGGGAGATATTTTTCGATGCAATACTGTTCTTCTGACTTCAATTCTTCGTAAAAACTTCCTCGATAAATCAGATCTTAACATCAAATCAGGTTTATCGTTGCTTATTGGTTGGGTCGTGTTTATCGTGGGAAGTTTTATAGCTGGACCAATAATTACAAAAACAAAAGCGTATAAAGGAATGGTAGTTTTTAGTTTGACAACATTGCTTATATCTTGCATTCTTTTTTTGATCGGTTTAAAAATAGATAACTTAAAGTTATGTTTTTCCAGTATTGTTATGCAAGGTTTGTTTACGGGAATATTAAAAACATCGAATTATGAATTGTTAGCTGAAGTCATTTATCCAATCAAACCAATGTCTGCTGGTATGTTAGTAGTAGTCTTGTCTGGAATTATCATGTTAATATTATATATTACTGATCGATTACTATTAAGCAGTTTGGGTCCTTTGTGGTCAATCGCATTACCTATTGGTATGACAGGTTTGGGATTATTTATTGCTTTATTGACCAAACCAACTTATTTTAGAGAAAAAGCTAGCAATGACATTTCTGAAGAAACGCAACTAATTTCAGACAGCGAAAATGAGTGAATAGTGGAGACCTCAATATAGATATTAAAAAAATAAGACTGTAAATGTACAAACGATTTAATTTTATTGCAGTTAGACTTTTGATTGACAATTTCTTGTGGTTGTTGATTCAATTTATCATAATAATTATTAATTAAGGGCATGGTGGTTTTGTCCTTTACGGAACTTTTCTACAATTGCAGTTTTTACTTGTAAAAGATGTATGACTGGATTACAAAAACTTTTAAGAAAGTTACTAGCAAAAGTTTATGAAGATGATCTGGCACACTTCAGACTATTTTTTGTTAGTTTCACTTAGGTTTGTGACAAAAAAATTTTTTTGGCCTCATATGCTTTACCTATACAACAAATAACTGAAAATTGCAACACAGCAACTTTGCGTTGAAAGGTCTTTTCAATAGTTTATTAAAATATAATTTATCTAATGTAACTTTTATATATATTCTTTAGAAAAGTCATTTGCGTATTTCATTTATTAATCTCATGTACATCAATCTATTTAAAATTATTATTTTTATGTGTTGAGTTTTTTGTAGTTGACTTCAGTGATGGGTTTAATAGGGTGCGAACGGTGCCGTCCAGGCCTCCCCTTAAATACATCAAAAAATGTTCCCTTTCTACACAAGATATTGCTCTATTTTTTCATAGTAGCACCAGGACGTCGGTGGCATGTCTAAATAGAGATTCTTTTTTTTTTAGAGATAACTTTGTTTTGAGACACCAAGTGACTCCTCTTAAAACAATGATTATTTTTAGAGATCACACTGATTTGGAACACTTAACAGTGGCCCCCAAAAATGAAGACCTTTTACTTTGTTTTGACACACCAAAAAATGGCTTTCCAAATAAAGCGATGACCTTTTTTAGACATCACAATGCTTTGGAACACTCAACAGTGGCCCCTCCTAAATTGAAGACCTCTTTTTTTAGAGATCACTTTGCTTTCATACAATGAAAATGGCTCCACCTATGACAATGACTTTTCTTAGAGATTGCTTCGCTTTGAAACACTAAATAGCAGCTCCCCTTACTTTTCTTGCCCGGGACCCCTTTTTGTAAGGTCATCACATGGTTGATTTCATGCTTTTTGTATTGTCTGCTACGATCATGTCTCATATCAGAGAAAATGCGTTTAAAGCAAAGTTATAGAGACTTTGTTGTCGTTATATATGTTAAAGTTAACCAAAGTTATAGAGACTTTGATAAACAAAATAAGTGGTAAATCAAAAAAGCAAAATAAACCATACTTGCTGTATGATTAAAATTTTAGAACGTCCAAATGTCCTATACATTTCAACACTAAGCACATTGCCCAAAATGAAAGAAAAAACAGATGTAAATATTTTTTTAAAAAACTATTTATGTCTTTTTTTTATCATACTAATGATAGGCCTATATAGCGAGAGTCTGTTGACGCATAGGGCTACATCATATTGTTGATCTAGGATCGCTGGCCTTTGAAGGCAGAAGCGCATGTGTAGCCACTACTGATAGAGACCCAATGCCAAAAATGTTTGGTAAAGGACTTAAAATCAAACTATGCAATACGAGATACTCGTATTTCTGGCATAACACGATGTTATTCAATATTTTTTTTTTAAGTATTAGTTCTTACACTAACAAAATTTTTATTCTCATTAGTTTTACATTCACTCACATACTTTGGGTTCATTGCAGTTTTTATTTTTCAGATTCGAAATTATTTTGATCTCGTAGCAAAAATCACATCTGTTGAAATGTTTAATATAATTTTAAAGTTGAATATTCTAATTAAATATTGTTTGAAAATTGTCAGCATATTTTTTTGTGATTGCAAGTAAAACAATTTAATAATTATTTTAAGTACATAAATAAGAATATATTCTTACGAAAACAGAATACTGCACAAAATTTTAAACGTTTTTTACTTTCAAAAGCCTTCTTCAGACAAAATAAAAAATGAGAAGAAACACCTTCAACAACAATTTCTTAACAAGAGGCCGCTAGGTTTTTTTTATAAAAATTGTTACCAAAATTTTATTTAGCATTTTTTTGGTAAAAGACACTTTTGGTAACTGAGTTCAATAACTTCTGCTGAAAGAAATGCTCTGCATTTGCTTGTTCTCGTTTTGTGCAGTGGAGGCTTTCGGAAGCCAAAGTTTTTTTACTATATTGTTCCATTTTTTTGTTTTTTAAACGATAATAATTACTAATGTATTTGTGCTTCTTACTATTAAAGAGCAAACTAGGCATATATTCTCTCCGAATTGTAATTTGAAATTAAATGATGTGATGTATCAGTAACAACATCGAGACCAAGACCGTATATTCGTTTCGATAACGAAAGGGAGATCAGCAAAAATTCGATACCCAAGGTTCGAGACCGCGATCACAATCGATCAAGACCGAAACTGAAACAAAGACCGTAATTTTTTATGTAAATTGTAATGCGCTTTTGATAAAGTTAAATGCAGAATTTATCTTTTTCTAAAATGCAAAAAATTGCATTGCAATAAACGAGTATCTACATTGTAAAAATATTGCCGCGGCTTCTTTGATCTTTTCAGTGGGCACTTTTGATTTTCTATGGGGGTTGCAGTTAATTGATTTCTGATTTGTCTTTTACTGGCGTACTTAACAAACATTCTTAGTACTTCGTAGCCCACAGAATATCTACTGTTTTCCAATCTAGCCGCGTAACTACAAAAACAGCGCGTTATTCGCTACTACTACGTTTCTAAACAGCGCGTTCTTCATCCCTGCTACAGGTTGATATACGCAGTGCACGATTCGCTACCGTTACTGACTCAAAAAAATAGCGAATGCTACATTACGTGAGAACAAGAGTTGATTAATGTGACGTCACTTCGTTAGTAGTTGCCCGATTAGGTAAGATCGCAGTATTGCATTGCGAACGTAATCGACACGGTCTCGGTTCAAAACTTACTCAAGTTAATCTGTTGTGTCTTTGGTAAAACACTTTAAGTTACTTTTCTTTGTTTTGTGGCCTTTGCAAGAAGCTTTAAATTTCAGTCATTTCTCTTATAAAAAATAATAAGTTTTAACTGGATAGCATCTCCAGTAGCTGGTCGAAGTAATTGCTTGACAGTTGCTCTGTGAATAGCGCCTCCGACATTTTCCAGAGAATCAGGAGGATAAATGAAGAGATGAGAATGAAAAAAAAAAAGAAAACATAATAAAGTTATTTTAATGAGTGTTTCTCAACCGCGGGTCTGCGGAATGCGGCCAATTTTTTGTTCATTTTTTGCCGGTTTTCAAAGTGCGCTATAGTCAATTAATAGTAAATAAATAAATAAAATATTATGATGAAGCAAATAAAATCTAAAATTAAAGCCATGATTGTAGCTTTTCTAACTTTTATTTACAATTACTATTAAACAGTAGCGTATTTAGAGGGGTATTGCACCATGGTCCTCCTTGAAGATCACTAATACGTAGGCTTACCATACATTGGATAGTAATTTTAATGCCATGCCCCCCTTTCGAGATTTTTTTGGCAGAAAATCGGCCAGAAACAAAGACAGGTTTTATGTGCAAACCCTTTTTTCTGTTTTTCCAGAGCTCACTAGACTTCTGAAACAAAAATCATAAAATTCAAGACCGATTGAAAGTGAAGACTTTTTTTAGAGAACACTTCTTTTTTTTTAAGACGAAATCGAGTAATCCGGGACTGATTCTAATTGAAGATTTTTTTTTTTACTGTCACTTAAATAAATTTCTCAACTAATCACATTTGTTTGCGATCGTATGGCCCTTTTCAAAAATTCTCGGTACGCCACTGCTGTTAACTAATTGCTAGTTTTAAAACTTTGCGTAAAGTTTTTATGATACCGGTTCTCGACTAAATCAAAAGTGCTTTTACCGGTCGGCCTGCTCTAAAAGGTGGAGAACCCCTGTTTTTTAGTATCTTAATTTTGCTGAAAATACCGAACACGTTACTGCAAGCTACTACACAAAACTACGTCAGAAAAAATTTTGAAGCGAGAAAAATATCATTCAGAAATCTTTAATAACACTTTAATAAAAGTTTAAACCGAATTCGAAATCCACTAATTAAATGAAAAAGAAGTAGTAATTAACAAACAATTTGATAATAACTTCAACTACTAAATAAGGTGACAATTGATAATAGTAGTTAGGCTCGGTCCATTTGGCGTCAATTGCGGCGGATGAATCGGCGGCGGATGGCGGCGGATGAATCCTCGGCGGCGGATGAAGGAGGATGAATCCTCGACAGAGGATCTCGGTGAATTCCTAGGCGGGGGATCTCGTTGAATTCCTAAGCGGGGGTTAAATCCTCAGCGAATTCCTCAGCAGGGGCGAATTCCTCGGTTGGGGTTAAATCCAAGAAGGTTAAATCTAAGAAGGTTAAATGTAAAGAGATTAAATCCAAATAGGTTTAATCCAAAGAGATTAAATCCAAAGAGGTTAAATCCAAGAAGGTAAAATTCAAAGAGGTTAAATCCAAAAGACTGTAATCGATATATTTGATAACGATCAAAGTTATGAATAACTCTTTAACATCAACTAGCGGTGGTTAAAGATCTAGATGAAATTAGGTAATCATGATTACCTAATTTCATCTAGAAACGGGTTCCATCCATGAACATAATAAATCAAATAGTTATTGTTCAATGAAACCTAAAAACTGAATGTTTGATGGAAGTATGTTAGATAATATAGTTGAAAAAACAATCAAAGAAATAGACCAAGAACATACTAGGATGAGCATTAAGCTTACACTGAACCTGTCTAGAGGTTATTTAACAAATACAGTAAAAAACAACTTTCTAACAGATGCTTTTTTCAAAGACTTATAAAAGATGTTTAAAGACACGTTGCAACAACAATAAACTTTCTAAAAAAAAATTTGTAACTAATTTAGAGTCTTGTAAAAACAAAGAGTGAACTTGAAAAATACGTTAGATTTGTTACAAAGACAAAGTCTTGTAAAAATAAAAGCATGTATTTTTAAACCAGGATTAGCTTTCTAACCAATAGTTTTTTAACAAGTTTATAAGCAATTATCATGAAAGTCCTATCTCTAAAAAATAATTTTAACAAGTGATTTTTTCAAACAAATATAAACAAGGATTAGAGGTCACTAAAAATCACTTAACCTTCTAACGAAGGTGTTCGAAAGTCAAAGTCTTGTAAAACTATAATCTGTTATTTTAAAGCGACTTTCTAATGATTTTATCAAGTTCACAAGTATAAACAAGGTTTCGGAAAGACACATCAACTAACTTTCTAACAAAGATGTTACTTATCGAAAGTCAAACGAGTTCAAAACCTTGTTAAAATGTAATCTGTTATTTTAAAACAACTTTCTAATGATTTTTATCAAGTTCACAAGTATAAACAAGGATCTGGAAAGACAGGTCAGTAACAGTTAACCTTCTAACAAAGGTGTTCGAAAGTCAAAGCCTTTTAAAAGTATAATCTGTTATTTTAAAGCGACTTTCTAATGATTTTATCAAGTTCACAAGTATAAACAAGGTTTCGGAAAGACACGTCAGTTAACTTTCTAACGAAGATGTTACTTATCGAAAGTCAAACGAGTTCAAAACCTTGTTAAAATGTAATCTGTTATTTTAAAACGACTTTCTAATGATTTTTATCATGTTCACAAGTATAAACAAGGATCTGGAAAGACAGGTCAGTAACAGTTAATCTTCTAACAAAGGTGTTCGAAAGTCAAAGCCTTTTAAAATTATAATCTGTTATTTTAAAGCGACTTTCTAATGATTTTATCAAGTTCACAAGTATAAACAAGGTTTCGGAAAGACACATCAACTAACTTTCTAACGAAGATGTTACTTATCGAAAGTCAAACGAGTTCAAAACCTTGTTAAAACGTAATCTGTTATTTTAAAACGACTTTCTAATGATTTTTATCAAGTTTACAAGTATAAACAAGGATCTGGAAAGACAGGTCAGTAACAGTTAATCTTCTAACAAAGGTGTTCGAAAGTCAAAGCCTTTTAAAAGTATATTCCGTTATTTTAAAACGACTTTCTAATCAAGTTCACAAGTATAAACAAGGTCTGGAAAGAGGTTAAAAACAACAAGTAGCTTTCTAATAAGTTATTTTAATTATTGTAAAAAACTCGAACCAAGTTCAAAATCATCGTTATAAACACATTAGATCGTTTGCGAAATAGTATTAGAGAGCTAGTCATCCGAAAAATTGTTAATTGGTTACCCAAGAAACTTGACAAGATCTACCCTCCGGTCAAATTATTGATGTTAAATAAAGGTTTTACTTAAGCAGTTATCTTTCATTTGCGAGAAATGACGTCACAGGAAGAGGGTATATAAGCGCGGTTGCTGGAGCTTTTGATCATTCACAATGTCGTTCACATGCGATATATGCTTGAAAGTGTTTACCCTTAAAAGTAACTTGATGAGACATATTACATCAATGCACAAAAACGAAAATTTTGATTGTATATTATGTAATAAGTCGTTCAAACGGAAAGATAATTTGCAACGTCATCGATCATCTATTCATCACAGGAAGACTGAGGTAGCATGTTCAAAATGTGATAAAAAATTCGCAAGAAAAGATAACTTGAAAAAACATAAAAAAATTTGCTGTCTCTGCAGACAATGTTATAAAAATTTCGAAACTGCTAAAGAATTAAAAGAACATAGCTGTACTAACTTATCGAGTAAAGAAGCAGTATCCGCAAACCAGTGTCCAGTTTGGAAGAAGGCTCCAAAGCAAGTTGTAGTTCAAATAAAAAGAAATCTTTAAAAATAAAACGACGAAGTAATATTGAAGCAGCAACATGCCCTGCAACCAAAAAATCGAAACATGATATTGTTGAGGACGAGCAAATGGACGGAACAGATGATGATATAAAAGAATTTATGAAGAAATACTGGTCAAGTATTTGCACTTTCAGCAGGAAAAACAAAGTGCAAAATATTTTTAATTTTTATTACAACAAAGATATGAAAGAAATGGTTCAAAATATTTCAGAAGCGATCATGAAGGAACAGGAAAACCGCTTTAAAATCAATTATAGTTTGGCTTATGTTTTAAAAAATATTGAAACCAATGAACTTCGCTATTTTCACTCTTCCTATAATAACCATTTAATGCTGGAAACTGCTTTGTTAATAAGTAATAGACAGGAATTGCTGGATTTCTTAAATTCTATTGCAGAAGAAAGTTTTATGGAGAATATAACAAGACCAGACACGAAATGGAAAGTAATTCAAATTTGAAACCTTACCTTTTATATCAACCATTTGCAAGAAGCGCCATTAGGAGCTCCCATCGATTTACCGGATTTCATCGTGAACAACCACGGACTGGTAAACGTATCAGCAGAAGACAACCTTTGTTTTTTCCGATGCCTGGCCGTATTCCGCGGTGCCGACCGTCGTCGCTGCAATCGAGCTGCAAAGCAATTGTTTTATGAATACTGTACCCATTTTGACGTAAGTGAATTTTCCGGTGTAAGTTTATTCGATTTTGTTGAACTTGAAAATTTTTATAAGCTTAATATTGTTGCATATGAATTAGAAAATAACAAAGCAAAAATAATTCAACGTAGCCGCGAATTATATAACGAAACAATGAAAGTAAATGTATTTAAAAACCATTTAAGTTTAATTCTAGATTTTGAAAAGTATTGTCGTGTTTATCAGTGTATACATTGTGATAAGTTGTGGTACCGTAATAACCATTACTACCGTCATACCAAAACATGTTTGACCACAGTTCACAAAAACTTTCCCGGAGGCGTTTACCATAATTCTTATACCATATTTGAAAGACTGGAACAAATTGGAATACAGATTCCCAAACAAGATCGTTTTTATCCTTTTTATGCATGCTACGACTTTGAAGCTTACTTGTATCGTAATCAGCTGCCTGAAAACGGACCCAAGTTGTCGTTTGAAGCTCGTCACGTTCCGATGAGTGTTGGAATTGCATCCAATGTCCCTGGATTTGAAGAAGGAAAATGTTTCATAACGTCTGGAAATGAAAAAGAATTAATTAAAAATTTATTAGATTATTTAGAAGCCATATCCCTGTCTGCTTACCGTCTTGTCAAGGAAAAATTTAAACATGCTTTTGAAGCTCTGGAAAGCAGTGAAAACGTAAGAAAAGAAAATTTAATAAAAGAGTTTGATTCTTACTGCCGCGAGTTGATAGTCCTTGGTTTTAATTCTTCTTCGTACGATCTAAACTTGGTAAAACCTGTATTGATTGAACATCTGCTGAACCAAATCGATTTTGTAATTAAAAAGGCCAACAACTATCTCTGCATAAAAACATCCACATTGCGTTTTCTTGACATTAAACATTTTCTTGCTCCTGGTTTTTCATACAGAAAGTTTTTGATTGCATACGGGAGCGAATTGGAAAAATTCCATTTTCCGTACGAGTTTGTAGACGGGTTAGAGAAATTAGAAAGTGGTTTACCAGATCACCAAGCTTTTTATTCATCTCTGACAAAATCGAATATTTCCACAGAAGAATATGCTCTAGTTCAAAAAACATGGTCGGAGAAAGGCTGGAAGAGTTTGCGCGAAATGTTAGTATATTATAACCTTTTGGATTGTGTGCCTTTTATTCAAGCGGTTGGAAATCTGTTAATCCCTTATAAACAGCAAAATTTAGATATTTTCAAACGTTCTTTTTCAGTCAGCGGAATTGCGAAACTAAGAATGATGCAGAAATTGAAAAAAACAGTTTTTTTGTTTGTTCCCGAAACGACACGCGGATTTGTATAAAACGTTACGAAATCAACTTACCGGAGGGCTTAGTATTGTTTTTTGTCGATATGCTGCAGCAGGAGAAACTCAAGTAAGAAACCACAAAATTTCGAACCCGGAAACAACAGAAAAAATTCTAGGTCTGGACGCCAATTCACTATACCTTCACGCCATCGCTCAAAACAACCCTACAGGATATTTTTGCAGATACAAAGAATCAGAAAATTACAGACCGGACTCCTGCTCCAGATACGGATTGATGTCCTATGAATGGTTATGCTTCATGCAAGAAAAAGAAGGAAGGTTTATTCAAAGCAGATACAATATGGGTGAACGTTTTGTTTCAAAGTATAGTTATAAAGTTGATGGGTTTTGTGAAGAAACGAATACAGTATATGAATTCGAGGAATGTTTTTGGCACGGTTGTGACGCATGCAATGTGAATTGCAATGCAGATGGTAGCCTTCGGGAAACACACCCAATCAAAAATATACCTTTTAGCCAAATTAGAGAAGCAACCCAGGAGAAGAAACGAGCCCTTACCGCGGAAGGGTTTCGTGTAGTGGCCATCAAAGAGTGTGAGTGGCTGAGGATGAAAAAGCAATCCGAAATTGTTTCCTTTTTAAAAACGTTGAAATGCGTGCAACCGAGACATCAACTATCATTTGAAAAAATTTTGAAAGGTATAGAAAATAAAGAACTATTCGGTTTTCTTATTGTGGATATTCACACCCCAGAAAATTTGAAACATTTTTGTAGAGATTTCCCACCAATTATCAAGAATACAAACATAGCAAGAGAGAATATCGGTGTCTACATGGAGAAAGTTGCAGAACAACATGATTTACTAAAAAAACCGAAAAAATATTTAATTAGTAGCTACTTTGGAAAAGAAATTTTAATCAACACGGAAATGGCAGAATTCTATTTGAATTTAGGGCTTAAAATTACCAGAATTTATAAATTCATTTAATTTCACCCTCAAAAATGTTTCGAAACCCTGGCCAACGAAATCGTCAATTCTCGAAGAGAAGCCGATCTGGACAAATCAAAAACAGTGATCGCATTGACAAACAAATTAACGGGAAATTCTTTGTACTCAGCAAGTCTATTAAATAAGGCAAAACATCGAAATATAACGTATCACTCGAAAGACACAATTAATAAAAGTATCAACGATCCTCATTTTGTTCATCTAGATGAAATCATTTCCGATGTGTATGAAGTGAAAAGTTTAAAACGAAACATACGTCACGATTTACCGATACAAATTGGATTAAACGTATATCTGAATTCCAAACTACATATGTTGAAATTTTTTTATCATTTTTTGAAAAAGTACATACCTGAACGCTGTTTTGAACTCCTAGAAAGTGACACGGACTCCATGTATTTTGCCATCAGTCGTCGCTCTCTGGACGATTGTGTCCCGGAAGATGTCAAAGAAGAGTATTTTCGAGACAGACTTCGCTGGTTGCCTGCTGAGGCATGCCCACAACACGTAGAGAATTATATTAGACAAAGAACAGCTGGTCAGGATTGGAAAAAACACGAATGTTGTCAAAAGTACAATAAATATTCACAAAGAACATTAGGTCTAATGAAAGTGGAGTATTCTGGAAACAAACAGATTTCATTAACCTCTAAAACCTATTTCTGTCTAGGAGATAAGAACAAGCAAGTAAGTAAAAGGGTCTGTATTCACCAAAACCCTTTAACATTTGACCAATATTATAACGTATTACAAAGTAACCAACCTCTGACTATCACAAATCGTGGTTTTCGCAGTCACCAAAACCGAATTTTTTCTTATGCTCAAACTAAAAAAGGTCTTAATAGTTTTTACCCAAAACGAATTTTTTTGGATGACGGTATTCACACAAAACCTTTAAACATTTAAATTATTCATACATCTTTCTGTTTTATAAATTTTGCTGACGTTTTTAATTGTAAATCTTTGCTCGCCTTTTGTCTAATGCACAAACGTAGTAATATATATTTCTGTAAACCTTGTCTGTTTTCGCTTGAGGCTATTACAAACCGAATGCAATTGTTTTTTGTGCTTGATTACAGCTTTATTGAAATTCGATCCAGCTTGTTTTTTCGCCTTAGAAAACTTTTTAAGAAAGTGATATTTTATAAAAATCTTTTATAAACTTGTTGAAAGTTTCACTGTATAAAATCTGAGGTTTAATTTACACAATAGTTGAACACAAAACTTTTGGAAATTTAAATTTTTAGTAAATTATTTACATATTTCATCATCTTTTTATAATTTTTACTGTCTTATTCGTTTTTATTGTATTTACGCTGACAGACATTGTTATATCCAAGTCCTTTTCTTCACTCAATGCTATTACAGAGATTAAACTGAATACGATTTATGCTTTTGGCTGTTTTTTCGACAATATTTAAAACTTGTTACAAGTTTCAATATATAGTATTTGAAGTTGAATTTATACGATAGTTGAACAAAAAACTTTTAAAAATTTTTGGTAAATTATTTGTAGATTTTATCATCTTTTTTGTAATGTTTAGCGTCTGCATAACATTGTAAGTCTTTTTATGCTCGTACTGAATCTCAATAATCGCTGTTTTCGTTCAAGGTTATACTAGTAAATGCAACTGAATGAATTTTTATTGTTTTTTCATAATAATGGTGAATGCGACTTTTATAATCTAAATTGTATTTTACCTTTTTAAGAAATTGATATCTGTTAAAAAACTTGTTATATATTTCAGTATAGTATCTTTTATTTACACGTACGACTGAGCCTTATTTATAACAATAATATACATAAAAACGTTTATGACACAGTTTATCAAATGACGTTACCTTTTTTAATATTATAATATGTGACAATATAATTACATGTTCTGCACTTGTAAGCTCATTCGCTATCGTGATGTCGTTGCGGTTTGAAAACCCGAGCAGTTTTATTGTAGCTGGACCGTCGGGCGTCGGGAAAACCTTTTGGGTATTTCGATTTGTAGACAGTTTAAAAGAGTTTTGTCCAGAAATAGATATACCACTACGAGGTTTGGCAAAAACTATTCGATCAGTACGCCAATAAAATCGACTTTAAGCAAGGCGTTCCAAATGTAGAAGAATTAAAAGAATATCAAAACGCCTTTGTCATACTCGACGACTTAATATTTGCCAATGCGGAATTCTTGGCTAAAATCTATAGCGTCTACTCGCATCAGTATCGTTTCAGCGTGCTCATGACCGTGCAGAATTTGTTTCACATGGGTCTGCGCGAGATAAGTTTAAACTCTCAAATGATTGTTCTTTTTAAAAACTGTAGGGACACCAACCAAATTGCACATTTTATGCGACAAATCTATCCGAAAACCTATAAAAGCGCGTTGGACGCTTATAAAAATGCGGTCTCCTCACAGAGAGGTTATTTGTTGATTGACTTGCGCTGTGAAACGCACGATAGAGATAGATTGCGTACAGGAATTTTTCCAGACGACATTCATTACGTATACCAATGAATCGCTTGCGAAAAAACGGACCCACGTTGCAGTTGCTTCAAAACGCTTCCACACCCTCGCGAAAGCGTATTCTAGACAAAGCATCGCCAGAGTTAATACGCTGTCTTTGCGACAGCGCTCATAATATTCTTCAGGGAAACGTTACTTTATCGCGGCATTACAAACAAAAGCTAAGACAGCACAAGACCAAACTAAGAAAGTTGGCTAATCGTAAGGTGGCGTTAAAGACCAAAAAACAACTCGTTCAAACCGGAGGATTTCTTCCGCTCTTGCTATCCGCTCTGGCTCCTGTGATAACCGGTGTGGTAGGAAGTCTTATAAAATGAGAAAACTAATTGCGTTGGAACCGGAAGTGTATGCAAAACTGGTCCCTGAAAAAAAGGCGCTTTCCGACCTCGATCAAAAAATGCATAAAATCTTGACTTCAAACCGTCCAGATAGTGAAAAAATAACCCTTTATAAAGAAGCGTTGCAAAAATCAAAAGTATTTTTGAAAAAGATTCAACCGAAAACGTCTGCAAGAAAACCTTTGTCTGAAAACACAGTTTTAAAACCATACAAGAAACGTGTCAGAGCCAAAAAACTCCTCAAAGACGCGACCAGCAAAAAGAACTTGGACTGGGATGACAAAGGTCGCATGATACTAGACAATTGCGTGGTACCAGGTTCGAATATTGACGATTTGTTTCAATCTGCATTAAAGAAAAGAGATCCTACTTTACCCGGCGTTCGCGAGTTCGAATCGATGTTATGGGAGAGCGTTTAGATTATTACAACCCGAACAAAAGTGGCTCTTTCTCGGGAGCTCGACGCTTTCCGAAGCAGTGGTTGCAATCGCAAGACACTTACACGCTTCACAAACCGGTGAGAAAAAAATTCAAACGAAGAAAAACGATCGTGCCCGGTGCTCGCTTTCAAATGCAAGCCGACCTCGTTGATTTTTCCCTACTCAAATCCTACAACGACAATTACAAGTATATTTTGGTGGTCGTGGACGTGTTTTCGAAAAAGGCCTTTACCGCTTACTTGAAAAACAAATCTAGTTCGGACATGATCGAGGCTTTTGAGCGTGTGATGCCTGAAATTGGTAAGTTTTCCAAACTACAAACGGATATGGGGCGTGAATTTCTCAACCGTCCCTTTCAAAGCTGGCTAAAGCAGCGTCACATTGATCATTTTCATACGCAAAATTTCGACACAAAAGCAAGTATAGCAAAACGTTTCATACGTACGCTGAAGGAAAGACTCTGGCGTTATTTTACCTATACCAACAGCCGAAGGTATGTGGAAGTCTTGCCTGCTCTGGTCGAGTCCTACAACAACACCCATCACCGATCCATCGGACGTGCTCCGAATTCAGTCAATGCAGAAAACCAAGAGTCGGTTTGGCTCACGCTCTATGCCGATCCCGAATTACAAAAACCGAAACTGAAAGTAGGCGACCAAGTCCGACTGTCCATGTCGCGAATGCGTTTTCGCAAAGGCTACTTACCCGGATGGACCGACGAACTGTTTCAAATTGCTCGAGTGTTCCAAGACAATCCTCCTTATTATAAAATCAAAGATTTAGGAGGCGAGTGGTTGGAAGGAACTTTTTACGAAGAAGAGTTACAGAAAATCTATAAAAAGGATGACGTGTTTCGAATCGAGCGTATTCTTTAACAACGCAAGCGCAAGAAAGGTGTTGAATTCTTAGTCAAGTGGTTTGGGTATCCTTCCTCTTTTGATTCTTGGGTCTCTGAAAAAGACATGGTATGCCTCCTATAAACACTTTCGATATTGTTTTGTTTAGTGCACAAGTTTTGGTGATTTACATTGTGGTTTCGATGAGCTTATACAATTTAACACAAAGCAACGACAACAAAGAACTCTGGATTAGTCTGCTCAGTAGCTCTGTCGGTTATTTGCTTCCGTCGCCCTTTCTCAGCAAACATGTTTCTCACCCTCCCAAGTAATTCTTCTATGGACATTTTTCCTGAAAACAAAGTTTCCGATTACACGGTGCACTTGCCCAAAGAAATCAACTTGTCCAGATCGTGGGAGTTGGGTCTGTCCGAGATTTTGTATCCCAACAGCTGGTACAACATCGACACCAACAAATGTTACATTTTCTATCTACGCGGTGCTGTGCAATTTTTTGCAGTGCTACCAGCAGGTTACTACCAACAACCCCAATACGTTGTGCGTCAGATACTTCATGAAATGAAACGAATGTTTCAAGCTAGAAACAAAACGTTGGTCAGTGAAGGAGTTTTGACGAAATCAATCGATTTTCTCTTTGATCTCACCTACAATCCTCAAACGCAACGTACCACGGTATCCATTGAGCACAAAAATGGAGCACCTACAGTGGAACGCGAAGGTAGCATGCAACCGGATGTGACGGTAACTTTTTCCGACGAGTTAACGTCTCTCTTGGGTTTTGAAAAGAAGTATTATACAGAAATCGCAGAGTATACTTTAGAAAACGTTGCCAACATAGACACCGTGAATGCCATCTATGTCTATTGCGACGTTATCAAGCACAGAACAGTGGGTCACACGCTCGCACCCTTGCTTGCTGTCCTTCCGGTAACAGGGAAGTCGGGTGCTTATGTCTCCAAAAGGTATGATAAAATACAATACCATCCTGTCTTGAAGAAAAATTTTAGCGATATTCACATCTCACTTCGCGACGATCAAGCAAAACGAATTCGTTTTCGCAAGGGAAAAGTGATTGTGACTTTGCATTTACGACCGAGAAAACTAAATTCGTTATAAAAACCGAGTCCGAAAGAAAAACTTGTTATTTATCGATGGTAACAGAAACATGCGGGTCAAATATTGTTGTGACGCAAAAGCATATAAAAACTATTATTTGTCTCAAGTCGGTCATGGCATGCCTTATTTTGCTGGGGCACGAGTGCAACAAGGTTATGGATTAGGTAATCTGTTCAGCTCCATTGCCAAAAGCGTTCTTCCTTTGGTTAAAAAAGGTGCCAAAACCCTGGGAAAACAAGTGTTGCAAAGCGGTGTTGACTTTGCTTCCGACGTCCTACAGGGTAAAAACGTCAAACAAGCTGCCATCGACCAAGCCAAAGCAGCAGGTACGAATCTCTTGCAAGCGGCCCAACGAAAGCGAAAGGCGGCACCGAGAAAAGTACAAAAGAAGAAACGCAAGAAACATCACGACATTTTTACGTGAACCATGGCAACGTTAGTACATCCTAGTTCGGCAGAATCCACCACCTCTCAACTGGACTTGTTTTCGGTGCCCCCGAGTCAGACTAGTTTGGAAGACGGTAGTTTTACCGAATATCATCCTGTATCGGTGCTGACTTCCACAGGTCCTATTGAATTTACGATTAGTGCATGAAAATTTCAACTACATTGATCTGGCCAATAGTTTTCTTTATGTGCGTGCCAGCGTGACTACGTCAAACGGAGATGATTTGGCAAAGACTGCAGAAATTGCACCCGAATGTAATTTTTTACACACGCTGTGGTCGCAAGTCGATGTCTACTTGAACGGTTCGCTCGTCACACAGTCCAACAACAATTATCCTTATCGAGCTTACATTGAAAACTTGCTTAGTTTTGGACAAGAAGCGAAAAATTCGATAGTTGTGCTACAGCAAACAAGGGCTACACCCAGCGCAAAGCTTTGGCTGCAGAAAGCAAAGAAATTGATATGATGGGGAAACTGCACATTGACTTGACCTTTCAAAATCGTTACTTGTTGAACGGAGTGGAAGTACGCTTGCGTCTGATTCGATCCAAGGATCTTTTTTGCTTGCACGGAAACGCAAACCAAGCACAAAACAAAGTGTCTTTGAAAGAAGCGACTTTGTTTGTTCGCAAGGTAAAGCCAAACCCGGCCGTACAACTTGCTCATGTCAAAGCCTTGCAACACGCCACTGCAAAATATCCGCTCCGACGTGTGGAAGTCAAGAGTTTTACCGTGCCGACAGGGAATCGAAGCATCACCAAAGAAAATCTGTTCTTGGGTCAGCTACCTACTCGATTGGTAGTCGGTGTGGTGGACAATGACGCATACAACGGTGTCATAACCAAATCTCCTTTTCATTTCAAGCACAACAACATCAATTTCATGACGATTTACCGGGACGGAGTTTAAATCCCTTCCAAACCGCTGCAACCGGATTTTACCAACGATCGTTTTATTCGAAGTTATCTTCGTTTGTTTACGCAAACGGGTCAATATTATCGCGACACGGGGAACGCTATTTCGCGAGAACAGTACAAGGACGGTTGTGCCTTGTTCGCTTTCGATCTCACGCCTCAGATGGATTCGAGCGAGGTCGGTTTCGAATTGATAAACCACGGCAACATACGGATCGAAATTCATTTTGCTACTGCTACTGCACGCACTCTTACTGTGATTGTGTTTGCCGAAAACGACAACCTACTGGAAATCGATCAAGACAGAAACGTTGCTTTTGACTACACGGCATGAACACGCTGCAAATCGAACGTTTGCTCCGAAACGAAAAAATCTTTAAAAAAGTCTGTGCTTTCGATCAGCTGGAAAAACCTGTTTTTCCTTCTGCCTATGTCATCAATTCCGATCCGAGCAACGAACCTGGAGAACATTGGATTGCTGTTTACTTTGACAAACGCGGTCGAGGAGAATATTTCGATAGCTACGGACTAGCACCTGCTTTGGTCGGTCTCGAGTCTTACATGGACACTTATTCCTTAGCTGGTTGGATTTACAATAGCAAAACCTTACAAGCCTTATTTTCGAACGTTTGCGGTCACTATTGTGTGTATTATATTTTATTTCGTTGTCGCGGTGTACCTATGCATGCTATTGTATCTGATTTTACGTCTAACCTAACTGAAAACGATCGTTCTATCTCTCGTTTTATTCGCGAATTATCACAACGTTGATTGTATTTATTAATATTATTGTATCTGACTTTACGTTTAACTTAACTAAAAACGATCTATTCGTGAATTATCACAACGTTGATTGTATTGTATTTTATTAATAAAATAATACCTATCAAGGTGTGCTTGCAAGTTTTCGTTTCGGTCCAGGATTCTTGAGGAGTTGGAGAAAGTTGTTTAGTTGTTCCTTGTTGTCCGGCGGTAGGTGGTAGACTTCGTCGCTTTGCGCTTTCAAACACACGTAGTTGTTTAGCAAGTATAGAAATTGACGTCTCGGAGACGGTACGTTTTCTACAACGCAGCGAAGTTGAAAGTGATCGACAGCGATTTCTTGCTTGATAATTTCGAATTTTTTCTGAATTTCACATTCGGAATCCTCCATGTTGGTAGACCAGAACAAGAGGATGACGTACTCTTTGGTGTCGGATTTAGGTCGAAATAAAAGATGCGGTAGGTTGCCCATCAACAAGTTAACGACTTTGGAAAGTTGATCAATGCAAAACATCACTTTTCCGTTCTTCACACTGATAATCGCTTTTCTCAACAAGGTCGAGGACGGAATTGTCAGCCCGGATGCGGCGATTTCTTTCATTTGCGTTCGGATATCTCTAGCCGCACTTTCCATTTCCCTTGCTTGTGAAAGGAGTTGTTGTTGTTCCATCATTGTCTCGTAGCAGCTTGTATATGGCGGATAGTCGATAGGGTGCTTGATTTCGTTTGCTTGACGGTGAAGTTCGTCTGCTTGGTTGGTGTAGCTTTCCATGTTGTGTGCTTTGGAGACTGTGTACGTTTTTATAACCACAAAAAAGAAAAAAAAAAAGTTTTAGGCTTTGTACACACGGATTTTTTCTGTCAATCTTTGTGAACATAACCAGCAAAAGGGCTTGTTTTGCAAACAGCTCCAACAGTAAATCATATGCCCGCAAGGCATGCCAACTGCGTTCTTTTCATTGCTCTTGCATTTCATGCACTTATCCTCTTGGTTTAAGTCCATAACAGCGTTGAGGAGCTTTTGACGGTTTTCGAAATTACGGTTGTGCTTTTCCAATTGTTGCATGAGAGCATGACGAATTTTGGTGTCTTTGACTCCTATACTCTTTGCAAATTTTACGTGAGGGTCAAACATCATCATTTCGTCTAGGTTTTGTTTTGCTTCTACAAAGAGCATGGAACGTATTTGATTTGCTGCTGTAGACAGAGTTGGGTTTTTTATCTGGTGTCTTTTTAAATCCAAGTGTTTGCTACATACATTTCTCACGTATTCGACACCTCGCTTTTTCAGTACGTACTCACACAAAGGAAACCATTTTGCATGCTCGTACCAAGGGTTGTCGTAGGCTTTCCATTGAAACAGTCGGCCTCCACAATAAAAGCAGCAAACTCGATCACCTTATTTTTTATAGTAAAAACCTGCATTGACCATTTCTTGAGCTGTCGGTCGTTTCTGATCACACCACGAATTGCGAAAGGGTTCCATCCGATCTTCTTCCCTGCACATGTGGCGCTTTCGGGGGAAATAGCAAGGAAATTCCTCGGGGTTACCAACAACGGCAGAGTCAACGCAATCTTGTGACATTTTTAAGTAATGATAAGGAAATCAAAACGTTCTGCTTTATATACCCTCGCAATAAACTTTTTATCTGAACCAATGAAAGGTTTTGAAAACAGTATTTGTTTCAAAAAAGTTTTACAAGACTTTGAACTCGGAAAGTGACATCTTCGTTAGAAGGTTACTGTTGTTAGTGATCCTTGTTTATACTTGTGAACTTGATAAAATCATTAGAAAGTCGCTTTAAAATAACAGATTATAGTTTTACAAGACTTTGACTTTCGAACACCTTCGTTAGAAGGTTAAGTGATTTTTAGTGACCTCTAATCCTTGTTTATATTTGTTTGAAAAAATCACTTGTTAAAATTATTTTTTAGAGATAGGACTTTCATGATAATTGCTTATAAACTTGTTAAAAAACTATTGGTTAGAAAGCTAATCCTGGTTTAAAAATACATGCTTTTATTTTTACAAGACTTTGTCTTTGTAACAAATCTAACGTATTTTTCAAGTTCACTCTTTGTTTTTACAAGACTCTAAATTAGTTACAAATTTTTTTTTAGAAAGTTTATTGTTGTTGCAACGTGTCTTTAAACATCTTTTATAAGTCTTTGAAAAAAGCATCTGTTAGAAAGTTGTTTTTTACTGTATTTGTTAAATAACCTCTAGACAGGTTCAGTGTAAGCTTAATGCTCATCCTAGTATGTTCTTGGTCTATTTCTTTGATTGTTTTTTCAACTATATTATCTAACATACTTCCATCAAACATTCAGTTTTTAGGTTTCATTGAACAATAACTATTTGATTTATTATGTTCATGGATGGAACCCGTTTCTAGATGAAATTAGGTAATCATGATTACCTAATTTCATCTAGATCTTTAACCACCGCTAGTTGATGTTAAAGAGTTATTCATAACTTTGATCGTTATCAAATATATCGATTACAGTCTTTTGGATTTAACCTCTTTGAATTTTACCTTCTTGGATTTAACCTCTTTGGATTTAATCTCTTTGGATTAAACCTATTTGGATTTAATCTCTTTACATTTAACCTTCTTAGATTTAACCTTCTTGGATTTAACCCCAACCGAGGAATTCGCCCCTGCTGAGGAATTCGCTGAGGATTTAACCCCCGCTTAGGAATTCAACGAGATCCCCCGCCTAGGAATTCACCGAGATCCGCCGCCATCCGCCGCCGAGGATTCATCCGCCGCAATTGACGCCAAATGGACCGAGCCTAACTACTGATAATTAAAATGTAACTAAATGTGAGCTAACAGATAAGTTAATTGAAAATAATACTGAATTAAATAATTTGATACCGTTTTGTTCAAGGTTTAAAACATGGAATCGTTCTTTCTTTTGTCACATGCCATGGTTACAAGACATTATGTGATTGTCACAAAATTAAAAAGGTGCGAAGTTTGGTTTCAAGGTCAACCGACACTGGAGCAAGTTTCCAAGTTAAAAAAAATTTATTTTAGCGATTTTGCTACCAGCTTTATGTAAGAAAATTTTGACTGATGTCCAGTGATAGCCTTACAAAAGGGAGGGCCCGTTGCAAGAAAAGTAGGAGGGCCTTATTTTGTGTTCCAATACAAGGCGACAAAGTGATGTATGAAAAAAGGTTTTCATTTTAGGGGGAGTGCTAATACTTAGTGTTCCAAAAACGTGTGATTTCTAAAAAAAGTTTATCGTTTTTTGAGGGTGGTGCACTTTTTAGTGTATCAAATCAAAGAGAATCTCCAAAAAAAAGTTTTCATTTCAGGAATGCCACCATCCTGTGCACTATATAGAAATAACGCATATCTTGCCTAGAGGGGGACCATTTTTTGATGTTTTTAGAGGGGCCTGGTGCGGACGCTCCGTTGGCACCCTACTAAAGCCATCACTACTGAAGTCTACAAACTGTGCGACGCAAGCTATTTGTGGCTACTTCCCAAACAAAATCGGGACCCTGGTTTTCGAAATCTTATAGCAAGAAATGTTAAATTTTTGATTACGTCTTATATCTTGATCGGCTGTCGAATTTTAAAATCTATTTAGGTGTGGCATCCCTGGGACAGAAGAAAGTGAACTGAAGAAAAAAGATCTTCACTGCAAATTTGAGGCTGAAAAAGTAGTGCTGCTGACGATGCTCTTTATCCAAGAAACTATAACTTTACGTGGCTTCAGCTGTTATTAATTTGTCACGTTAATCTTACAGTTGGTTTACAAGATTGAAAAGTACAAACAATGTTTGAAATCTTTATTCAGTTATATTATTTGCCAGAACAAAATCTTATCCAGATAAAATCTCCAAAAGATTATTTGATTTGATTTTTCAAAAGATTTATTGAAAAGTACTATAAATAAGAGATGTTTAACCTTTTTCCATAATGGGCCAAATTATGGTGACAAGATTAAGGTAAAAAATGTGATAAGAAGAAAAATTATCATGCTAATATGCTGAAAAAGTACTATGAGTGAGAAGACGAAGCAGAAAGCGAAAGTGAAAAAGAAAATTTAAAAGTAATAGCCAGTGCGGAAGTTTTATTGAAAAAACAAACACAAGCATTGATGAGGAATCCCTGTTGGAATTGGGCACAAACAAGCAAAAAAAATCTAAATAACGTCAGATTGGGGAACGAGTTGAACGACAGTCGAAGTGGACAGTTGCAAGCTTTATCAAAAAGTCATGATAAAGTTTTTTTGAATGTGCCGAGAAAGACGTCGAAGATTGAGCACAAAATCAAATTGGTGGATAAGGAACCAGTCCGAGCAAAACCCTGCTCTTTGCCGTATGCATTTAGGAAGGAACTGAAAATAGAAATAAAAGAAAAGATGTGTGACTTGATTGTATTTTCCAGCGATTGGAGGACGCACATGGAAACTTTGAAAGAGCTTTTACGGAGGTTAAATGAGAGTAACATCACTTCTTATTAGTGTATCAGAAAAAACTCGTTTAACCGTTTTAATTCATTGCGCATTGCATGTAGTTTAAAAGTATTGCGACGTTTGCGTTTGCTACAGTTCTACGCATTTTTTTCCTTTTTACTTTTTGTTTCTTTTTTAATGTCGAACGTTCCAGAAACAATTGGCTGAATCTTCTACAATTTTAGAGTTGATCTGACATTATACGTTGTTAACTTGTTTACTACCGTACTTTCGTGTTGTATTGTAATGTCACAGAATGTTTTATTCGATTATTAAAAGTAATAGAATAATTAATCTAAAAAAATCTTGCATGTTGTGAAAACTTCGATTTTTATCTTGTGACGTTAGATGATGTACAATATATAAGTAGTGTCCTAATTTTTTTCATTCATTCTATTTAATGTGTTTAAAATCGTTTTGTGTTACTATTGCCTGTGTGGTGTGTTTAAGTAATTTAAGGTCAGTGTTGACGCTATCGAGGTGCTAATTTATTCTTTTAATTAGTCAGTACGAAGTTGTTGCATGATTATTCGCATTTGTTGGCGTTGTGAATTGCTTTGAAGTTTGGTGAAACTTGACAGTCAAGTTTTACGAGAGTTGAATAAGTTCTATTTTGAATTTGTGAATACATTTGCTATAGTCAGAAACCGTGTTTCTTCCTACTTTTACAAAGAAGTTTTCTAGCAAATTTATTTGTATTTAGCCAAAACTAACTATTTTAAGACCTGCAGTCTCGGGGAAAACTATTTTAGAGTCGTCGTTGAATAAAAATAAACACAGTTTTACTTCAGTGCGGGTATTTGTGTTACTCAGTTCAACTGGTTTTTTCGGATTCCTGAATAAAGTCTGGCTTAAGTAAAAACTGTATTTCAAGTGATCAGCAAAGACAAATGTATTGTTAAGCGTGCAGCCGGTTAACCAATATGTTACACTAATCAACATTTATCAGTTATAAATCGTTTTAATCGTAAAGGCAGGCATAAAAGTTTGTTGGGAATTAATATTAGGTTAAAGCGAATGACCAAGAAAATGATAAAATAAAGTAAAATACCTTGATAGTTTGATGGTCGAATATTGTTGTGACTGTTTGAAAGTAAATTAATATGCAGTTTCACGAGATAAAATCCAGATATTAAAACAGTGCAGTTTAGACTAGATTAGTTGTTATAAATAAAACTAAAAATGCAGCTCATGGTAGAAAAGTTTAAAGTCGATACCGAGTGAAAGTTGTGATCGTAGCCCGGCAATCAAGATGTTTGAAACTGATTTACTCTAACATGTATAAGTATTAAGTAGCTTAAACTATTTTTATTAGTTTCTGGTTAACTAATGCCTTCTACTTTAGGAGTAGCGACACTAACACAATAACTTTAAAACTTTAGTCTATGTAGGTTACCAGAATAGTTTGTCCTTGTCATTCTGAAAGATTAGATAAAGGATTTATTTAATCGTCATATCTCTATTCAATCTTCCTAGATCCAATAGTACATAGTTTACAAATTGATATGGTAAATAAATGTGTAGTATATGGGTATACCTCAGGATATAAAACAAATAAAGAAAAAGTATTAAATTTTAAATTTTCAATTAAACCATCACAGTTAATGAAAAAAATGGATTGTATTTGTAAGTCGACGTAATTAGACGCCTTTAAAAAGCTCTGTCATACACATGAAACATTTTAAAGATGATTTCATAAATTTTGGGACAAAAAATACTTTAAAGTGGGAGTTGGAACCTTTTCGAACTATACATACGCAAAAGGCTTTAAAGCGTCCTTCAATATTGCAAACTCCATCAACATCACGAAAACTACGGAAAAGTGAGGATGCTAAAAATAGACAAAATTGAAGAGTTTGCAAAGCGTGACAAAATGCTACTTTTGATGATTTAAATGCCAATCATGCGCCATCCGGATACAACTGCCATAAAACAAAAGATTACATAATTTTTTACGAAAATGTATATGATGAAGAAAGTGGGTTTTTCAGAGTTAAAAAAAGTATAAAAATACATAAAAGTCTTTTGGTTCATTTGGAATTTCGAGGTAATGATGTTTCTCTGCTACAATGGTTAATTAGTGGTCGAGATGGAAAGCTAAGCTGTTTGAGTGTGCTTAATACCTTGCCTGCTTATTTGCGCACCTTTGCAGAAAATGAAAACATCTTTTCAAAAGAGATGATGACTCAGAAATTTTATTTAGCCCAAGGTCGCAAGCCATACTCGCCCCAATTTTTGAGATTGGCGTTACTTCTGCGTTATATATCAGCACAGGCGTACAAACTTCCTTTGGAAAACTTTCCTATGCCATCTTTGTCGTTATTAAAAAAACTGAAAAGAGGTAATGTTGATGTTTTGAATGCTTGTAAGTATTTACGTTAAAATGTTAAAATTTCGGACGATTTGGTTATAATAGTCGATGAAATGCATCTTAGAAAATCTGTTCAACATTGTAAAGGAAATTTAATTGACTGTAATAAAGAAGGAGAATTATTTGAAGCCGTGTCATGTTTGTGATAGAAGGATTGCAAAAATCTGTGTCTATTCTTGTTAATGGTTGTCCTATCACAGCCATTAGTGGCGAGTGGTTAGCTCAAGAAATGGCCAGTTGTAAATCTGTTTTAGCGAGCGTAGGCTTTAAAATTTGATGTATAGTCACCGACAATCACGCTGCAAACGTAAACGCTGTTAAAAAATTCCATAGTCAGTTTTATGGAGATGGCAACTTGTTCCTAGGCAATCCAGACAATCAAGAAAAAGTGTATTTGTTTTTTGACAATATTCAATTGTTGAAAAATATACGCAACAACTTATTGAATTCCAGAAGTTTGTGTTTCCTGCGTTTACTTTTTCTTTTTATCAAACCAAAGTTTAATTGCCTGCTGGGTATTTGGCATGGTCAGATCTTGATTATATTTATAAACAGGACAGCAAGTTAGATGGCAATATACGAAAAGCGTATAAACTTACCTTTAAGTCTCTTCACCCTTTTAATGACATGCAAAATGTTAGTCTGGCTTTGGCTATATTTTGTGAAACTACCGTAGTTACGAGTAAATTGTGCTGCGCAGCACGAAATGATATGCATGGGTTTCTAACTTTGATACATACTTGGTGGACAATTGTCAATGCGAAAGTACGATTTGCTCCCAATCCACTTGGAAACGCTTTAGATAAAAATGATGAAAAGCTGCGTTTTTTACTTACTTTCGTAAATTGGATGTCTTCGTGGTGTGAGTCGAGAAGCACATTCCGCTTATCAAAGCAAACATTTGATGGTATTATAAAAACGCTACGGGCTCAGGCCCATTTAGCGTCTGATCTTCTTCATGAGGGCTATCAGTATGTCCTACCAGCTAAATTTTAAAGTGACCCAGTCGAAAAACGGTTTTCCCAGTATTGACAGATGATAGGTGGCAATTTCTTCGTCAACTTAAGAAAGGGTATCAACACTGGAAACATTCTTTTGTGCAGATCCTTACTTAAACAAAATGTGTGCATTTGGGAAAATTTTCTACTACATCGTCAGCAGGTCTCGGAAAATGAAGACTGTACCCAAAGGTTTGAGGAAATTTGAAATCAAGAGGAAATCGAAAACCTTTATTTATTTAAAAAAAGTGAAGAAGTTGCAGACACGGTGGCCGGTTATATTGCAAAAAAATGATAAAACGTTTGCAATGTAACATGTGCAAGTCAATTTTGACTGGTCAATGTACAACTGCCCCTTATTTTCTCTTGCTTTCTCGCAGTAATTTAACTGTGCCATTTATCACAATGGCAGAGTTTACCAGTTCTGCATTTGCTTTACTTGATTATTACGACCAAGTTCATCGCTCAATAAAAAGATGTTGCTGTGCGAGACGTAGTTTTATACATTTTGCACAAACACTTCAAAAATTGCTTTTTTTTGCGTCAAGTAGTTCAAAATAAAATGATGTTTGCTGCAAACACCATTATGAACATCTGTTTTAACAATAAGCAAATACCTAAAAATGACTCTGTTGCAAATCATAGTCTCGTGGGATTCAAAAAATAAAAAACAACTACCGAAAAGAACCTAATCGCACGCTATTCTTTCGTGGTTTTATTATTACACATTTTCGTACCGGTGTTTATTTGATTGCATTTGTTTATATTGTTTTATGTTCAAGGAATTAAAATTTTTTTTTGCATATATATTTCTTGCAATGCTAAGTGTTTCATTTCACTACCTTGATTTGTTTTTATTCGAACAGACTCAAATGAGAGTTAAGCAACAAAAAATTCTTAAAATAACAACTTCACTCGCTGTTTAGCCTGTGTAGTATTGTAAAAAGATAATCGAAACAAATATTTAATATTAATAGGTAAACGCATCAACAATCTTCGAAAAATATTTTACCGCATCGGCCTGGTAATTTTTTTGCTCCAGTGTAACATATCCGGTAATATTCTTAATTAGGCCGTTGTCCGACCCAAATTAAAACAATTTTAAGGTTAATAATTATTTACGATAATACCATTTATGTTTTTTGCCTAGTAGGATAAAGATTTAGCGCAAAATAACGCTATATTTAAATGAGTTCAGCAATATATCAAAACACTTTTCGACAAAATGCTTTTTCTAAAACTTTTTGCTAAACTTTTTAACAACAATAGCGGTAATACACATTGTGCTTTACGACGTAAATCACGAAAATTTATTAATTTTGCTGCAGATATGATCACGAAAAAAAGTTATGAAGTTATTTATACAAATCGTGATTGCGATATGTTTAAAAAATCGTCTTTGTGAAAACAGAAATAAAAAAAGGTAGAATTGCTCGTTACTTATTTTTACGCACAATATACTGAAGATTGTTTATAAAAAGTCATTGGTCTGTAGCAGGTAAATTATACTTCTGGTAATTTACGCAAAAAATACAAGAGGATTTGTTTAAGATTAAGTCTTAACCTACACCTGGTGTATATGCTAGCGTACGTTTGTTGGTTTATTAAATTATCTACATCGATCATAGAAATTAAAAAGCAATTGGACGTAGGCCGAGCGTGTACGCACGGTATAGACAAAGCCTAAGAATTAATTTAACCCTGCTGTGGTACCATAAAAAAAGTTACGTTATCAGTACCTTGGGGTCAGTATGACCCCATCACTAAAAATGCTCTTCAACACCAATAAAAAAATCAATTTGCTATCAAACACTTTTTATTGTTTTAACAATGTAATGGAGTGCACAATACACGAATGTTTTACTCCTGGCATTGATTACAGATCATGTTGCTGTGTTCTTCGCAGATGGTGTTGTGACATTTATTGCAAGCAAATCTGTACTTTTTGTCCTTCGATCTCGGACAAAGGAAGCATCTTTTACGTTCTAATGTACGATACTGGGTGATGTTATAAACAGATGGACGTGCTTCTGGTAAAACCCCGCAGCTGTAAATAATTTGTTTTACTGCTTGAGCTGTTTGAGGTGTTGCCAATCTGCGCTTAGCTTGAGGAACTATCAACGATTTAGACAATTCTTTTAAAAATTTTTGTCGTTTGTCTTACCTGTTTCCCCGAAAGCCAGGTTTATTATGAGTGAAAATGATAAACGCATTTAGAGCAAAGCTATCCACAATTCCGTAGAAAATCCTCATTGGCCAACGATTTGCTTTCTTGCTGTTGTATACAGAGCGCACATCTGATCATGACTGTCAACACCGCCTTTTTCATGGTTATAAAAGACATTGATTTCTTCTTTCCCGGTAACAGTGTCATGGCTTCTAGTTGCGTGCATAGTGGACAAAAACACTACTCTTTTGTTTTTCTTTGGAGCAATTGACAACAAAGTGAAATTGTTGGCATAGTTTCTTTGGAACTTTTTGTAACACCCAAAAATAGCAAAACTCCTATGAGACCTCGGACTTCTGTTTCATTTGTGTCATATGTAAATCCAGATCTGATTGTGTAAGCCTTTCTTACTTTTTCAATTTTTTGATTAGTCCAAGTTGCAATCTCTAATACCATAGAATCATCAAAAAACAGTTCGAATGATTTCAGGGGCGTGTCTGCCTCAAGCCCTTTACCTTTTAGACCTGGTGTGCTTGTGACGATATTTCGCCTTGGTGTTCTTCTTGCATTCTTTGGTTCCGTCCTACACAGATATCCATCTTTTCCTCGAACTTCTTGACAAACAGAACAATCTTCGTCTTGAGACTCGGTATCACTTCCATCGATTTCACTGTTTAAGTCTAACAAGGCATCCATTTCCGGCTCACTTTCATTCCAGCTCAATTCATCATCAAAATCATTTTCATTTTCGCTGCTGATCTTATTATCTACCTCAAATAAAACTTTCATCACTTGTTGGGACGACATTCTTTGTCTTTTGGACATAATTTCTTCTTTTACATTTAGAATAACTTAAGCAATACTTAGTTTTCTGAAAAACAAAAACGGATATATTTTAACCTAAGTGGTACCATGGGGTCAATATGACCCCAGTCAAATTAAATCTAAAATCTACAACGAAAGCAGCGTTGAGTTGAAAGTTGCATAAATGAAAATAGTTAACAAGAACCTGTGAAAAAAATAGAATGGCAGAGTAATGCTTACAATCTTATCGTTTGGAATATTTAGTCTATCAAATAAGTCTGGAGTCATATTGACCCCATGGTACCAGAGCAGGGTTAAACATTTCAAATACGTACTTCGATAAAAAGACTTTTGAAAAATTCAAATGCTTTACGAACATAATTATTAAAGTAAGTTCTTTTAATTATTATCTTAAAATCTCCATTGAACTTCAAATACTTTTATTGTACCGTAGTTCAAAGTTTTTCGCAAAAACGATTTAGAAAAAAATTAAAAACTTATTTCTGTGACTAGGTAAAAATTGCAGGAAAATCTTTTTTTAAACAATATCAATGATTTTATTCAAAGTGATATTTAGAACTAAAAGTCTATTTTTATGTTTATAATTGACTTGGTCGGAACAAAAGCAGAGAGTAAATAGGAAGTCGTAATAGTTTGTACAGGGTGGACCACAATGACGAGATACATTTTTAATGCTACTTTCTTAGATTATATAAACAGCACAGATTGCTAAGTTTGTTTGTTACATAACTTATATATAGGAGTTTAACGTGTTATCCAAGATTTGAATATTACATCTCTGAGATGCTCACCATCACGACTAAAACATTCAAGAGCTCGATTTCTCATATCACGTAAAGTGCGGCTTAGCATATCAACTTGAATAGCTGTAATCTCTATACGGATGCTTTGTTTCAGTTCCTCTGCTGTTTGGGGCCTGCCTGAATATACCCTATCTTTCAGGTAACCCCACAGAAAAAAGTCTACTGGGGTTAGATCAGGTGACCTGGATGGCCAATGAATATCGCCGAATCTTGAAATGAGATGTCCGGGAAAATTTGATTACTTATTTAATTATTATCTTCTAATTAATTAATTTAATTACTATCAATACCCGAAAGTAATAAAACTCGATGTAATATTCAAATCTTAGATAACATGTCAAACTCCTGTAAATAAGTTTTGTAATAAATAAATTTAGCACTGTGTGTTGTTTATATAATCTAAGAAAATAGCGTTTAAAATGTGTCCCGTCATTATGGTCCACACTGTATATAGAAGTTATTTTAATCTAGGTCACAAAAGATAATATAAAATTATTCTTGTAAGAAGCTTTGAATTTTGAAAAATAGAATGTGATGAATTTAAATCTTTGCCTTGTAGCTTATTGACGTTTGCAAAAACCCAGACGCTTGCTAAGTCCATGCTCAATGAAAAACTATCGCTAAAGTTTTCTAGAAATTTTTGTGAAAATACGATTATTTTTTAAATGTAGGCTATACAATAAATGTTAATTGCTTATAAAAAACAAAAGAGCAAAAAATATTACAAGAAAACTATAGAATTCTAATTCTTAAAATCACTCTGCAGTATAAATTACTGATTTTACAAATCCTGCTTGATATTTTTCCATCAGTAGTTTAGCATTAACAAGCCTATTATTCACATTTATTTTGATTGACAAGTAGCTTTATACGTCATTAAGGGCGTAGTTTTTTCTAAATTCATTACATTGAGATTTCAGACATTTTACTCTATATAACAAATGATGCTACTTGTAAAAAAATCATAACAAAAATTGATTTAAAAATTTATTTAATACTTACTGTTTGCTGGTTTTAAGAGAAAAAAGTTATCAATGCTGAAAAATATCAAATAATTAGAATTTGGTTCCTCTAAACCAATGCTATCTAATCTATTTTTATCACCAAGCCCTTTCAAAAAATTATTAAGCTTACAAACCCCTAAATTTTTAAAAGTGACCTTGACTTACATACAGGGTGGGCCGTAAGTCGCACACCAAAGACGTACATGAAGTGTAGTGGAAACAATGTAAAAAAAAAACGGGATAAAGCGTCCTTTCTTTTTCTTGAACTTGTCAGTTACTATAATTTTTAGATTTGATTGGTTGCAATCAAAGTTTATTTTCAGTTTTAATTTACCTTTAATTTGGTGCGCGACTTGCAGCCCACCCTGTAGTGTAGTTGCAAAGTTTCTTAAAAATATTGTCTAACTTTCAGTTCACTCGCGGACCAACTCCAAGCTCTCACGGACTCCTATTTGGCACCCACTGTTCTAAATCAATGGTTCTCAAACTGGGGCCGTCAATAATTTTCAGGTAGTCGGCGTGATACCCTGTAGTTTTACTATTGCAAACTGATTTTTTTCTTTTTGCAAGAAATTCACCGACCTACCTACGTGATTAGTAGAAATATTTTTGAGTGTGATGACAAATTATTGTTGACAACTTTTTCTTAAAGTTTTTTCTAATTTTTGAATTTTTTATCTTTGAAAATTAATGGGCTTCACTATTATTTTTAAAAAGCAAAAGGGGTCTGCTCACTAAAGAGTTTGAAAACCATTGCCCTAAACCAGTGGTTTTCAATCTTTTATGATCCGTAGTCCCTTTTAAAAAATTCTTAAGACTCTTGGCCTCCGCTTAGAACAGTACTCTGCAATCTTTTTTAAATCGCGGCACACTTGTAAAACTTGCTAAATTCAGCGGCACACCGCAACAAAAATGTAACTAAAAACACTAGAAAAGCAAAAAAACGATATGATGTACGCTCGTACATTAATTGAGATATTTGTGCTTGTTTTAATGAGCACAAGCGCTCTATACTTGAAAGAGCAACTCGAAGCTCGTAGTCAACGTTTTTTATGCTGGATCGTTTATCGTTTTCGGTTAGTAATAAAGATTAAAAACTTTGTTCGCAGATATAAGTTGTGCAAAATTGGAGCAAAATTTTAATAGCCGCTTTGGAAATTTGCTTATATTCTTCTTTGATTGAAATCCAAAACATATCAAGTTGAACTTCGCTGAATTTCAGTTTTAATGTTCTGTCGTTTCTTACTTCAAAGAAATTTTCTCGAATACGCAGGGGCAATTCTTTAGTTGACATTTTAGCATTAGCTGAGAAAGGATTTCGGATCCAGTCATATTGTTCAGTGTTAACTGCGAAAAAGTACTTGTCATATTTTTGCTGTATTAAAGTTATTTTTTGGTATGGGGTATTCTTTGGCTAAATTTAACACGAAATCCTTTTCAGTATTTTTTTGATTTTTATAACTTCTTGGAAACATTTCCAGAGATCCTAGTCTTACTCATTTTACCAGAGTGGCAATTTTTGTTGGAGCCCATGTAACTTGTCAGAAAATTTCAATATGTTTTGACTTATTTCTTGCATTTTTATATTAAGCTCGTTCATGTGTTCAAATACGTCAGCCATGTAAGCAAGTTTAGCAATCCAATGATCGTCTTCAAGATGTTTATACAATTAGTGCTTGTTCTGTTTTAATAAGAACTGCTTTACTTCGCTTTGAAACTCAAATAGTCTTGTGAGAACTTTTTCTCGTGAAAGTCAACGCACAGAAGAATAAAATAGCAATGATTGATGTTCTGATCCCATTTTGTCGCATAATATTAAAAAAATTTGAGAATTTAAGGTTTTTGCTTTGATTTGAGGTTAACAATTTCGATGCAATCTCTCATCGTTTCAGAAAGTTCCTGTGTTAAAAGTTTGATCATCAGAGCTTTCTTATGTATGCAGCAATGGGTAATTTGTATTGCTAGATTTTGACGTTTTACCCATGCAGCAAAGCCTTTATCTTCGCCCATCATTGCTGAAGCACCATCAACACAAACGTTGATGCAGTTACTCCAATGGATACCATGGGTTGTAAAAAACTGATTCGTTATGCGAAAAATTTGCTGACCAATAGTTCGCTCTAGAAGTTCTTTACAAAATAAATATTTTTCAATTATGGAATCACTATCTACAAAGCGTACTTGACTGAAAAGCTGTGCTTTCTTGCTAATGTCTATTGTTTCGTCAATCTGAATGAAAAATTTGGGGAATGCTTTTGTTTTTTTTATTAAAGTTTCAAGTATATCATTTGACATGGGGTCAATTGGTCTTTTAATAGTATCCTACAGACAATGGCACCTTTCTAACCTCTTTAACTTTCTTTGGTCCAAGCAATAATCGAATAATTTCTAGGCATGCTAATTTTATTAAACTTTCGCCAATAGTATGCGGCTTTTTTTTATGTGCAATTCAATACCTAGCGACATGATAACTTGCTTCTAATGCTTTTTCAGAGACTGTAAAAGATAACTTCATATAACACTCTTGCTTCTTATTTTGACTTAACATTCGCTGGAAAGAATTTTTATTCTAGTGTACATGAGCGGCATGTTTCGTGATTAAATGGCGAATAAGTTTTCTAGGAACCATGGTTTCATTTGCAAGTTTCTCCCCACAAACAACGCAGAGTGGCTTTGGAGCGTCTTAGTTGTCACATTAGAAAAAATCCGTACTGAATGTAATCTTCCTTGTATTGCTTTTTGACAAGTTTTTGTTTCTTTACAACGTTGCTTATCCTAGGTACATTGTCTTGCTCATTTTCACAAGTTTCGAATGTTCTTTTCAGGAATTTAATCATTTTGTTAAACTTTTAATCAAAGATCACTGAGCCCTGACCACTAGCATACCGAGGGGGAGGCCACTGTGCCATGGCTCCCCTCGGTATGCTAATGCCAAGACCCTAAAAATGAAAAACTGTAAAGCAAAACCAAGCAGTTTTAGCAAAAGCAAAGCTGGTTTTTCGGAAATACTTGGAGTTCGCCCGGGATTTCGATTTTCCCGTGAAAAACCACTCGTCGCTCGGAGTACTTACCGGTAGAAATGTGGACTGGACTATCTGGTTAAAGTAAAACAATTATCAAAATTTGTTAAGCTCTTGAAAATGAATAAGAGTTGTAGAGGGCAGACAAAACCTTGTGGAGGGAAGACACATAGCCGCACAATTCACTATTTTAAAAGCGATATTTGATCAATTAACTCTGCTAACTTTGTTTTATGCTTGATTTTCATTTACGATTTCATTCTTTTAATAAGTCTCGTAAACGCATGATACTAAAACTTGCTTCAGAATGCACGAAATTGCGTATTTTTAGGTGTAATTTTGCAAAATTTTTTCATGGCATGCCCCCGGACTACCCTATAATGGTCGTGCCTTGGGCACTCCCCAAGTTGATTTGTGACGTCACACGATTGTGACGAAACTTTGGCCCCTGTCGGAAACTTTCTGCATACGCCGTTGGCCATGACTCTGCATACACGTGTTCTGTTTTGTCTCGCCAATATAAGGGTATTGATGCGTAAATGTATCGCGTATCTCTCTTTTTACGTCACAAATGCACAGTGGGGAATATGGAATTTGGATTTGAGTGGCTCAAGCAGGTAGAAACGTTCAAATTTGCAGACGATGAAAAGTACTTTGTAAAAAGAGGAGAAAGGTTACAGTTACTCTGCGGCACACCTGACATTGTCTTGCAACGCACCAGTGTGCCGCGGCACACCGATTGCGAAGCACTGGCTTGAAATACTATCCCACAATACTATTAAAAACTAAAAAACTCATCGCTCTGAAACTGCCTCCAATTTCTTCATTTTTGTCCCGAAAGACTGGTAAAGAGTTAAAAAAGGTCTTCGGCAAAGGCTTTTGCTCGTGGTCCTCTTGGGGGAGCCAAGGATCCTTTTCGAGAAATCTTGCTCTAAACATTAAGTCCCACTTAACTTAGCGATATTAATTTGGAAATCTTAAAATTTTATTGACCAAGAAGTCTAGAAAATTCAAAAAAATTAAATTTTGTGGTAACGTAATTCTTAGACCTCTGATCACCGCGTTGACACTGATGAAAACTTTAATAAATATATAAATAGGTTCAAACTGACTTAATCGATTTATTTGATCTAACTTATATTGATGTAATTGATTTAATTTTTACATGCTTTAATCAATAAGCAAAAAAAAAACAATTAAAGTTTTTCAAAAACTAGAAGTGGGTTAATCTAACAGCTGTTTCACGTACGAAAACAAAGTTAAGCATTTTCATCAACCTGATTCCACGAACTGAGAAAATAAATCATGCGAGAAAAAATTTTATTAGTTCAAAGAAACCGAACAAACGGCCCATGAGGTCACTTGGATAAATCACTCTTGATATTCTGCACGAATCGCAAAAATTCTTTTTTATTTTCATTTATTACAATAGAAAACGCAGCGGAAGCTTATACGAATCGGGAAAATTTCATTTGATTAAGATTGATGGAAAAAGAGTTTGTTTAATTGCGCCAGTGATATGATTATACCTCGTATAATAAAAATTTTTTGTTAATCGGTTTCATTCTGAAAAAAAAAAAAGAAAATTTTAAATCTGATAAAAGATTTTAAAAAGATAACTGAAGAAATGGAAATGACAAAGGTACGTTTAGACAAATATTAGAATGATTTTACAAATGACTCGAATGGTAGTTTCTCTATTTCTGCTGCTGTGCCTTCTTCAGGTAACCCAAACCATAATGACGCTCCAAAGAAAAACGTCGGAGTCTATGCAGCTGGCATTTACCAAGCTGAAAGATCTTGTTCATTCAGAAATGGTAAGGTTGGCATCTTCTGAAAAAAAATTGATAACCTTAAGCAATATGGCAGGTCAAACTGCTCTATTATGAATGCAACGATTCAGGAAAGTATTTAAAAACTGATAACAATAGGCTATATGTAGAACTTTAAATATCCACCTTAGTTTGGATAATCCTTTGCAGATCAAGGACTTAGATGTTGCACATGCCCTTTCTGCAAAAAAAACAACTTTATATTTCAAAAATTTCTCAGAAGGTACCAAAAAAAAACGAAATCTATCATTCCTAGATTTTATACTTTTCGTCCCAAAATTGTAGTGTTCCCAATAAAAAAAAAGTCTTGGTCTCGGATCGGCCTCAAATTTCTCTAATTTTATCCCTCAACTTTGATTTAACAATAATGAACAAAAAATACTTTGAATCTATTAATAGTCAAAATATTAGTAGTCAATGGCTCACAACAAAAGCGCTTTATAAAACTTATTGCAAGGCCATTTACTACATTTATTATAATAAATTAAATCAACAAACACTTGAAATTGTCAATCAAAAGCCTAACTGCAATAAAATTAAAATTGTTGGTATATTTAAAGTCTTAATTTTTTAATACCTATATATTGAGGTTTCCACTATTCACTCTTTTTCGCTGTCTGAAATTAGTTGCATTTCTTCAGAAATGTCATTGCTAGCTTTTTCTTTGAGATAAGTTGGTTTGATCAATAAAACAACAAATAACCCCAAACCGGTCATAGCAAATAATAATGCCCATCGATGCCTTTAATAGGGTGCAAACGGAGGCACCACGTCCCCCTTAAAATAAATCAAAAAGTTTCCTCCCTACACAAGAAATTTCTTCATAATAGCATCAGGACGTCGATGGCATGTCAAAAAGAAAAAGTTTAAAGATTCTGCTCGTTAGGTTGTTGTCACTTGTGCTTGTGGAAATTTGGAAGTACAGACCTTTTTTTCCTTTTTCTTTTTAGACATCACAATGTCTTGAGGCAGTAAAAAGTGCCTTTCCATGCTTTGGATCACTCAATAGTGGCCCCCCTAATCTGAAGACTTTTTTTTTTAGAGATCACTTTTTTATACATTAAAAATGGCTTCAGCTAAATTTTTTAGTACACTAAATAGTATCCCCCTTACGTTTCTTGCACCAGGCCCCCTTTTCTCTAAGGCCATCACTGGTAATGCCATTGACCACAAAGGAATCGAACTGCTAAATTGTAATCGACCAGTAATAGATGATATTAACATGATAATTCCAGACAAGACTATTACTAACATACCAGCAGACATTGGTTTGATTGGATAAACGACTTCAGCTAACAATTCATAATTCGATGTTTTTAATATTCCCGTAAACAAACCTTGCATAACAATACTGGAAAAACATAACTTAAGTTATCCGTCTTTAAACCGATCAAAATAAGAATGCAAGATATAAGCAATGTTGTCAAACTGAAAACTACCATTCCTTTATAAGCTTTTGTTTTCGTGATTATTGGTCCAGCTGTAAAACTTCCCACAATAAACACGACCCAACCAATAAGCAACGATAAACCTGATTTGATGTTAAGATCTGATTTATCGAGGAAGTTTTTACGAAGAATTGAAGTAAAAAGAACAGTATTGCATCGAAAAATATCTCCCGTTAAACCGCAGATAAGCCATGTAGCTATAAATGCTTTATTAGAAATAGTTTTTTTATGGTTAAAAAAACTTTGTAATTGTTGACGATTCCTCCTCTATTTGTTGTTGTTTCTCTTATTTTTGCTTGAGCCTCACTAGGTGGTGTTGGTGGACGATCTTTCACAAGGAATATAGCTGTCATTGTTAAACAAAAAGCAATTGTTGTCAAAGCTGAAAACATGTGAACAAGTTATTTCATAATCTGAAATATTAATAAATCAAAGTAAATTATTAACTATCACTACTATGCTTACTAATCACATATCAAAATCAATAAGTTTTCCCTTTTATGGATTATGTCCTTCAAAAGATGTACAAGGGCAACTGATCAAGGCAAAACATGCGCACACGATAGCTATGCAATAGAAGACATTTTATCACGTTACCGAAACCGAAGGATTAATCCAGTAAAGATAATCGTATATGATGTAATATTATGTTTATGATGTATTATTGCATTGGTCTGCTACATTAGTTATAAAAAAACGATCTTTCCACAAAACCAAACACTTTCATTGTGGCAATTAGAATGAAATTAACATTTTATAGCAAAAAACAGCAGCCTCTTTCATTGCAACTTCAAGTAAAACTACTGATATACGCACAAGAGTATTATTAAACAATATAAAACAAATGAAACTAAATTTTTCAACAAATTCAGCAATTTTTAAAATAGCTTTGTGAGCTACCTCAAAATACTCCAATGGCCTACAGATTGAAAACCTCTGGTATAAACTATTTATAAATTACTCAAGCAAACGAGGCATCGCGGAGATAACCCCAAGCTTTTGCCAAAATCGAACCCGAACTCCAAATAGATATGTCCCTTAATAACACCAAGTCTTTTTTAAATAAATTAGTAAATTTTTTGAACTAACTACTAAAAATTTTTATGTATTTAGGGGCAAATTTCAAAATACATAATCAACTTGCTGACTAATTTAATCATTTTCATATTGCCAGTAAATATTATGAAAACGTTTGTTTCGAAGAAACGATTTTTCATGTAAATTTCTTTTAATTGTTTGATATTTTCTTTTAACGCTTAGTTTAATTTGCAACAATTTTCACATGAGAAATTCTATATTTGTTCATGCAAAAATGATCAATAATCTTTCAAAAAATTTTTGCGATTTAAGTTGAAAAAGTACGCAAACTTTTAATAATTAAATGTAGTAAGTTTACGTAAAGAACATTGTTAAGCATTTGTAAAACCTTTTTAACAATCAACTCACGTTCTATACCTAAAAATCTAAAGTAATTTTTTAATGATTTTTCTGCACTTCACAATTTTTGGAAGCTCACCAGAACAACTCAAACTTTCTTGGCTTTCTCTCTTTTTTACATCTTTAACTCATGCACCAACTATAAGCGTGTTTTTTGTAAACAAGTCTAGTTACCACCTTGGTCTGATTTCTAGCATCTTTGTATCTATAACATCATTCTACTAATCAAATTACTGTTATCCGATCCACAAGTCCAAACCGTTTTGATCTGGCCTCAAAAAGTTTTTTCTATCCAAACGGTCCTGTTTTTTAACAATCTTGATCCTATAATCCTATCCTTCTTAATAACTCTGCAAGAGAACAACACTTAAGCCGAGCCAATTCCGGTTCAATCACTGGTTATCTGTTCAATGCCACAGTGTTAGTTCGGAAGTAGAAATGAATAGAACTTGGACAGATAATATTAATTTATTCCAGATTAGATATAAAAACACCAAATTAGATTCACCAAATTAGATTAGGTTTTAACAAATTTGTTCTATTCCGAACACTTGAGCCAATAGGCTATTTAAAATTACAATGGGATAGATATAAGCGGCCAGCAGGCTCTACTAAGTAACCTTCTTGTCGAAGGTCAAACCAAAAAGACTAGAACTATCTCGTGCTACCGTTACAATAACAGAGACCGCCAAAGGGAAGGCAGCAACAGCGCGCACAATTAACAGGCGCCATGCGAAAACATTAATTAGCGCGCTAACACGGACCTGGTTCGCGTCTTGGCGACGCTACACTCCCCCCCAAAATGTTACGTTAACAATTTAAACATTGCGAAAGCGTCGTCAACATGCCAGTAACAGCAGTATGCAAATAAAGTAAATCCAACATAAATACACATCAAATTAATAACACAAATGGAGATTGAACTTAGAATAAACAAAAATTTCTCTTATGAAGCACATAAATTATGCTATTCAACAACGTAGTCTTCGTAAACAAAATTATCATAAATAAACAATAAAGCAACGTAAATACACTCAAATTACTAAGCCGTTTTTTCAATCAAACACAATTTCGTAACGGTTCTAGTTAATACGGTATTGCGCACCTTGACTTGGACCACTCGCACAAGGCCTTCCTTATCAATTAAGGTGCGAATCACTCTCCCCACTACCCAATTTGATCTATGTTGTATGTCTTCAACCAGTAATACTATATCCCCTACTTCAAAATTTCTTTCTCGATTGAACCATTTTTGCCGCTGCAAAAGATTGGGAAGAAATTCTTTGGCCCAACGTCGCCAGAATTGATTGGCTAAAAATTGCGCTTGGGCCCAACAACTGCGTGTGTGACAGCTGTTTGTGTCGAACGTGCCAGGCGGTAAGTTAGGGTTGCCTCTTAGCAGTAGCAGATGGTTGGGGGTTAAAGGCTCCTCTTCAGAATCATGGAGCATTAATGGGACCAAAGGTCTGGAATTTAAAATCCCCTCCACCTCAGTCATGAAGTGACTAAACCTTCTTTGGTCAATGTCTGCATCTGAGTTAATGCATTTAAAATTCTGCGCACTTATGAGCGTATCATTCGCTCCCATGCGCCACCCATGTGACTTGCATAGGGAGGGTTAAAGCGCCATTTAATTTCTAACTGAAGGCAAAAATTATTCAATTTTGATCGTTGTAGACTCTGAAGTGATTCGCGCAAAACACGTTCGGCGCCTACAAAGCTAGTGCCATTGTCCCTGAAAATCTCATCGGGTTGACACCTTCTGGCTATAAATCTTCTCAGTGCATTTATAAAGGAATCTGTAGATAAGTCACTAGCCACCTCGATGTGCACTGCTCTTGTTGTTAAGCATGAAAATATGCATCCGTATCTTTTAACCAATTAAGTAACCTTAAATAATTTTAAAAAAATTTGGCTTTTTTTGTTTCTATTCTACTATTGATGCACACACAACAAAATTAAATTTTTTGTTCGATGTTGTTCTTAGAAAGGATTTACCCAAGGTGGTTAGTGCTACTCACCACTGCCACTCTATGACCTGAAACCGGCTTTAAAAAGCAAAATTTTGATTTTAAGAGGTGGTCAGTCTGGCTAATCACTGCCACTCGAAAGGGTTAATCCGGCTTCTTCCCTGCTTAACCAAAAAAGGACCAAAGTAGTCAACGCCTACCTTATAGAAGGGTGGCTTGTCTGTCTGTACCCTACAGCGCGGAAGATCAGCCATCAACTGCTTGCCTACCGAAGCATTGCGTCTTTTACATTTTATGCATTGACCTATAGAGTGGCAAACAGCAGCTGCACCTTTGACAACCCAAAAGCGTTGTCGTAATGAGGCCCAGGTATGACTAGTGCCTGTGTGGCCGAGTTTATCATGATGCTGTCTTATAACTAACCCAGTCGAATGAGAACATTGAGGCATAATTATTGGATGTTTTATGTCTACGTCAATATCAAGTTGTGCGAGCCAACAAATATGGAAAATGCTGCCTCTGGGTGTATTTAACGAATTCAATTTCTGCATTTTGCAAGTCCTCGACAGTAATCTGTTTAAGGATTTTCAATTTACAATCAAAACTGTTGCAATTCTGCAAGAATTTGTATTTCAGAATCCACGCCGTCAAACGCTTCAGTTTGTATAAATTAGAGCAGCGATTGATGAGTTTATCTATTGAGTTTAGCTCACCTGTAAAGCGAGATTCCAAGGCGGAACAAATAGTCTGCTCCTTAACCGATATAAATTCTTCGGACTGAATTAGGTTTGACAACGTATTTGTAGGCCACTCGGTGCGGGGCTTTGTCAAAAACTCTGGTCCTTTTAACCATTTTTTCATTTCATTAGAGTTAGCTCGTACGCCACGAGAAGCAAGGTCAGCAGGATTCAAATTCGACGGCACATGGCGCCAACAATCAGGTTCAGTATTTTGTTCAATGATTGCGAAACGATTGGCCACAAACACAGGAAAGCGTTTGATGCTATTTTTTATGCAATGAAGTACGGCTGTAGAGTCGGTCCAGAAAGTTAAAACTACAGGTAGATCTAACTCCGCCTTCAATAAGCAAGATAAGCGTACGGCTAGGACAGCGGCAGTTAATTCTAATTTAGGTATTGATATAGACTTAATTGGGGCTAATCTAGATTTTCCTAAAAGAAACGAACAATGGACAAAATCTTTTGTATCAATTATGCGAAGATACGAACATGCGCCGTATGCAAACGAACATGCGTCGGCGAAACAGTGAATCTCATAGCTAGCAGCAGCTACTTGGGTAAAACACCGGGGAATCCTAAGCTCACTTAAATAAGGCAATTCCGAGCCAGCGAGACCATCTAACTCAGTGGTTTTCAACCGGGGTTCCGTCAGAACAGTTCAGGGGTTCCGCAAGTTGTCTGTGGAAGATGAACTTCGTGTGTGTTTATCAAAAACACGACCCAATCTTAAAGAGTTGTGCAAGAAATATTAGGCTCAAGTTTCTCATTGAATTTTTTACGAGAATAAATGTAATTCTTTAAAGTTTGTATTAATAATTTCAGAGACCGATTCCGAGTGAAGACCTTTTTTTTTAAAGAACATTCTGATTTTGGGACGAAAATAGGAATTTTGAAGACCGATTCCAAGTGAAGACCTTTTTTTTTTAGAGAACACCCTGATTTCGGGACGAAAATAGGTGTTTTTAGCCGGTTACAGTCCGCAAACTCGAATAATTTTGAAAAATGGCCTACAAGAGAGCAGAAGTTGGACCACCCTGGCATAAGACAATCAAATTACCGCACAGGGGCTCTTCAAGCCTCTGGAATGTTTCATTGGGGTTCCGCTCCACCAAAAAGGTTGAAAACCACTGATATAATTGAACATTCCAAACTCAAGAGGACAGAGCAGCTTACGACGTGATGGAAACTAGATTATGCTTGACGGAGGACATTACCAACTGCCATTGCTATGGAAAGGCGAGTGTCAGAAGCAGCTTCCAGATAATCTACCTTCAGCTAGAAAATGACTGTTTAATCTGAAGAACCGATTGCTTAAAGATGAGAAGTTGAGAGAGGCATGCACAGAAGCGATCGAGTCATACTTAGGTGATGAATATGCCCAAGAAATTACTGAAGATGATATCCAAAATGCTTCCACTGTGTGGTACCTTCCCCATCATCCCGTAGTTAATCCGAGTAAATCTGGAAGGCTTAGAGTAGTTTTTGATTGTGCGGCAAAATTTAAAGGAACTTCTTTAAACGACAAACTAATGAAGGGTCCAGATTTGGCCAATAGCTTAGTTGGTGTCCTTGGTTCAGAAAGAATAAAGTCGCCCTAGTAGCAGACGTAAAGGCGATGTTTCATCAAATTAAGGTAGACTCCCGAGACCAAAACGCTCTCAGATTTTTGTGGTGGAACAAAGGAGACCTATATAAAGATTCGAAAGTTTATAAAATGGTGGTACACCCCTTTGGTGCAACCTCATCCCCGAGTTGTGCCAATTTCTGTTTAAAGCAGACCGCTCGTGAATTTGGTCATTTATATCCATCTATGACAGTGGTTTTCAACCTTTTTGGTGGAGCGGAATCCCAATGAAACATTCCAGAGGCTTGAGGAGCTCCTGTGCGGTAATTTGATTGTCTTATGCCAGGGTGGTCCAACTTCTGCACTCTTGTGGGCCATTTTTCAAAATTATTCGAGTTTGCGGACTGTAACCGGCTAAAAACACCTATTTTTGTCCCGAAATCAGGGTGTTCTCTAAAAAAAAAAAAGGGTCTTCACTTGGAATCGGTCTCCGAAATTTCTATTTTTGTCCCAAAATCAGGGTGTTCTCTAAAAAAAGGTCTTCACTCGGAATCGGTCTCTGAAATTATTAATACAAACTTTAAAGAATTACATTTATTCTCGTAAAAATTCAATGAAAAACTTGAGCCTAATGTTTCTTGCAAAACCCTTTAAAATTGGGTCGTGTTTTTGATAGACACACACGAAGTTCATCTTCCACAGACAACTTGCGGAACCCCTGAACTGTTCTGACGGAACCCTAGGGTTCCGCGGAACCCCGGTTGAAAACCACTGAATTATATGTTCAATTCATATGTACCCCTTTCGAATTCTGACTTCCACAAGCGTTCAGTTGCTTGTAGCAGCTCATCATCTTTACAAATTAGAAAGTTAACATGGAAATTTGCTTGGGAAGAAAGCTTTATTGAGGGACCTAATAGAGACCAACCTAAAGGGGTTTCGATGGCGTAAGGTGTGCCTTTAGGATCTTTTTGGTATATTTCCCACGCAAAATATTTCTGGAACGTCAGCACCTATTAACATTTGAATCGAAGCGCCTGGTATAGTGGCAAATCTTATATCTTTAAGATGTTGAAATTGAGAGAGTTCTCTTTTAGGTGGGATAGAGTTAGGTTGCAGAGAAATACTTTCAATGAAATGTATATTGGTTAAAGAAAACGAGTTATCGTTATTAAGGGCAGATACTTCTAAGTCGCACAATATACTTTTATAGACTTTGGAGGAACCATTTATAGTTTTAATCTGAATGCTGGTTTCGGGACCGTTAAGGTTTAACGTCTTAACCAGGTTTTCGTCGCAAAAGTGTGGGTAGAACCTTGGTCGAGAAATGCGTAAGTCAAAATACTTTTATTTTTGTGAGCTACCCGGACTGGAACAACGCACAGGTAGACAGTTCCAGAAGAACTCTCAGCACGAATTTTATTGCTAAGTAAAGCGCTAGATACGTTAGTATTTTCAACCGTGTCGGAGGTCAATGTGGATTTTTCGCAGGTATGAAGTTTTTTGCTATCGACAGATCGATGAAGGAGGGTATGGCGAAATGCTCCAGAGAACAGCCATCGACTTACAAGTATTCGTCCTTTTGCATGCTGGCGTCCGATGCTTAGAACTCAGGCACTTATGACATAACTTCGTTGATTTTACGAATTTATAACGTTTATTTAACGATAAGTTTAAGAAACTGGCACAATTCAGCAACTTATGTCTTGTATCTTTGCAGTACCAACAAGATCCTAAACCCGTCTTTTTATTTTCTTCCTCCAAGAAAGCTACGGTTGCTTTAGAGCTAAAGGGTTGGACTTGGGGTTAGATTTATCATTCAAAGTTCTGAGGCCGAACAAAGAATTAGCAACGTCAGATTCTTGTTTCACAAACTCAACTAAATCGGAAAATTCCGCTACAAAGCCCCTAGTTTTTTCTATCTCTACTGACCTTTTCACCCATCGCCCTCGTAAATTATAAGGCAACTTTCCTACCAAGGCGGTAAAGAGTATCTAAAGTATCTATATTTGTGTATCGGGGAATGTCTTTTTTATCTCTAGGTTCTTCTCTAGTAGTTCGCAAAAGGATTTCAATTGTCGACTTGCTCCACTTTTAATCGCCGAAAATTCCTTAAGTTTTTGATAGCAAGCGTTAGATATGATCCATGGCGATCCGTACTCTCGAGCAAGTTTTTGTTTGGCCCTTTGGTAGCATGCTTCCTGGCCGGCTAAATGGTTTATTTGGCCCTGTATATCCTCGCTGCAATGCTGAAGCAAGAGGCAAAACAGGGTTCGTTCATCCTGAACCCTTGGCTCAAGGTGTGTTTCAAAGTTATTAAGAAATGACTTGAATTTGAGAGGATTTCCTTTAAACTTAGGAAATTCACGTCTAGGCAAAAACATACTATCATAATCGACGTTGTAAAGCCACGGTTGGTAGGGCGTATTGGTAAATGGCAAATAAGATTGTGTAGGTAGATGTTGCGGGGCATCTAAAAGTGGACGAGAAGCACCTTTATTCAAGGGCACTGCCCCCCGATTCGCCTCGAATCCCGAACGGCTAGTATTGGCGGTTGATACAGCTGTTTGACCAAAAGTAACCCTCTTAGTAGCCATGGAAGCGGTTGGAAATTGAGTTCCTACACTACTTGGAGTTAACAAAGTTGAGAGATTTGGATTAGAAAAGGAAGGACCCTTGACATCGTTACTTTCTGCCTCTTCCCACACTTTACACTCTAACTCGGCAAGAGCTATTTTGCGTATAGCCTCCCTTTCTTCCAGCTCCGTTTCTAGTCGTGACTTACGCTGTTGCTCTTCCATATCTAGTTGTAACTTACGCTGTTGCTCTTCCGCCCGTTCTCGCATATGGTTAGCTTGTAATTGCGCCGATTTAAGATTACGAGTGGCTTGAAATCGCCTAACCGTGAGAGAAGAAGACCGTGAGCTTTTACTAGATTTAATCGAGCTAGTGGGCGCGGCATTAAAACGGGCAAAATCTTTATTAGAACCCATAGTCCCTGTGCGATTGAACCAGTCACTTATTCGCTCATCAAACTCGCGTTTATTAATTGCGACATCGGCTATGGTTCGCGCAGGTGTCATATTGCTTGACATTATTTTCATTAATTCATTGTATGAATCTTCTACTTTAGCAACGCTCTCGTTCAACGACTTAATTTCCGGATTACGCAACGACATTAATTTTTCGGCGGTTAAATAATTATTGTTTAGTGTAGATCGCAAGGTTTCCATAGCATTTTCTACATCGTCTTGAAGCGGGTTAATCTCGGGAGTATTAGACTCTATTCGTAATAAATGTTCAAACAAATATAAATTGACACAATATGTAATTAACAATAGTAAATTAGTTACTTGAAGTTTCAACACTTTCCGTGCTCTATATTGGAGCGGACAAATTTAAATGTTCAAATACCGTTTTCCTTGCAGTCTTCCAACTTCTTAGGAATTTTCTTTAAGACTTGAATTCGGATGCGTCCGTTGACACCACAGACAAATGGAACAAGAATAACTCTGCTTCTTGCAATATATGTTCAAAGTTCTTATTCAAAGCAAATAATATATCAAAGTTCTTATTCAGTTAGAATTCGAATTGAATCGATAATTCGATTTGAATCGATAATCGAAGCAATAAATATTAAGTTTGCTAAATTCTTCCGAATTTGTTATAACTTGTCCAAATTCGTTATAAACTTGCGCCAAATTGGCTATAACTCCTACAAATTTGTTAAAACTCTTTGTTAGTTAGAAAGTAGAAATGAATAGAACTTGGACAGATAATATTAATTTATTCCAGATTAGATATAAAAACACCAAATTAGATTCACCAAATTAGATTAGGTTTTAACAAATTTGTTTCTTTCCGAACACTTAAGCCAATAGGCTATTTAAAATTACAATGGGATAGATATAAGCGGCCAGCAGGCTCTACTAAGTAACCTTCTTGTCGAAGGTCAAACCAAAAAGACTAGAACTATCTCGTGCTACCGTTACAATAACAGAGACCGCCAAAGGGAAGGCAACAGCAGCGCGCACAATTACCAGGCACCATGCGAAAACATTAATTAGCGCGCTAACACGGACCTGGTTCGCGTCTTGGCGACGCTACACACAGTCTTCGGTACATTTTCTCTGAAGATATGTTTTAAGTGTTTGTTTTTATATTTTAATTATTTACTATATTATTTTAGATTTCTACGCTTCATTATTTAACCAAAGTCAAAAAGAAGAAAAAGAAAGTTTTAGTAAACTTTGAGTTCACATTCAGAGAAGGCAAACTATATACTTGAATAGGCTCAATTACATTTATGGTTTTAGTATCGAGCAAATAGAGCGGTCTCACCAACCTCCCTCTAACAAATGTCTCAAAAATTCTCCCCACATATAGATGCAGTTTGACAAAGCGTGGCAGAGAATTTTCATCAATTGTTGGTTGTGTGGATTTTGCAATACATTCTTTCTAGTTAGAGACAATGGTTTCCCTCTGTTTGCGGAGGGAATTTTTCAAACGAATCAATCCAAACTTAGTTGAAGCCAACTGTATAAAAAGCTTCAGTCTCGCAGCAAACTACTTCTTGAGCCGGAATAAAAAAAAATGAACACAGCTTTACTTCAGTGCAGGTATTCGGGTTACCTTGTACAACTGGTTTTCTAGGATTCCAAAGTAAAGTCTGTGACAAAGACGGATTTGCATTCTCTTCAATAATGTTTAAACTTTTTTTTCATTATCCAGTGAAAACCATATGCACGTAACAATATTAACTGTTTTATTAAAGGGGTCCACAAGTTTCAGTTAAACCATTGAAAGGGTTAAGAACCACTAGAGTAAACCAATGGTTTTGCAATCTGTTCTCGTAATTACTACTTTGTTGATATCTTGTGGTAATCTCAGTTTAATCGTGGTAATTCAGAGAGCGCCTGAAAAAAATACAGTCGTGTGCAAAAGTTTAAGACCGACCATCTAACCCTAGTATTTTTTATCTAAAATACACAATAAATCAGTTTTGTTCAATTTACGTTATAGTTTGTTTATTCAAAGTGCTACAATAAAATAGCCATACATTGAAAATAATACTGTATGTCAAAAACTAAGAATCTAGTATATGGTATACCCACCTTTGTTTTTGATAACGGCTTGCAGACAACAAAGCATGTTATGCACCAAGTGTTTGCAGTATTCAGCTGTAATCTTTTGCGTCCATATGCGTTTTGCCAATTCCAAGTCTTTAGCAATTGTGGGATGTTTATCTGCCACTTTGTCTTTCAGTATTGGCCACAAATTCTCAATTAGATTAAGATCTGGGCTGTTACCAGGCCAATCCAACATTTTGATATTCTTCTTCTTAAGGAAATCACTCACTACCTTTGAGCGGTAACGGGAAACACCATCTTGCATGAACATATCGCATTCGTATTTATTTGGCAGACTACTATTTAGGAAAAAAGGTACTCTAAAAAATATTATTTCATTTATGCAAAATGCACACATTGAAGGTAAAGAAATTATGTAGTGTTTATTAAAATATTTCACATTTTTACAGTAGTTTGATATTTTGACTGTGTTAAACTAAACTATGGTGTTAGTAAAGTTTAGTATCAGTCAGCAAAAGTCAGCAGCATAAATTTAAAGGTGATTATTCCCGGTAACCAAAAACGACAACTCATGCGACAACTTAAACACTGCACCAACGACAAGCCACCTCAACGTAGTGGTGCAGTCCCCTTCCCTGCACTGGGGAGGGTCGAAATGGCTTGTCAATTCCCCGAGGGTCTCATCCTCGGGCGATTCTCCCTTGGACAACTCTTCTCATTTTTTATCCCTGCTGTCCAATGCGCGGTCACATGTGGACAGCACTCTTAAACCCAATTGACCGCCCCCCTACCCCTTCTATTCTCTCTCCGACATCTCTTCCTCGTCCCTCCTTCCACCCCAAACCTCTTCATTACTCATCCCACTCACCGCTGATTCTTATCTCTATTCTTCTTCTTATCAGCGCTGACATTCACCCCAACCCTGGCCCTATAGACCCCTGCTCTGTCTGCTCCCGTAGAGTCACCTGGGGAAACAGATCAATACAATGTACCGGCTGTTCTCTCTGGGTACACCTCTCCTGCTCTGGTCTTTCTCCCGCTGACTTCCGCAAAATCTCCCCAGGACACTCTTGGACTTGCCCAATGTGTCCATCCTCTTCTCAATCCCCCCTCCCTCTCACACTCCAATCCCATATCCTCATTCTTTTCTGCATCTCCATCCTCTCACACTCCAAATCCCCCACCTTCACTCACAATCAACCACAAAACCATATCTTCAAAAACTAAACCCTCACCCAAAACAATCTTGAATAATCCCACCTATCTTCCTAATCACCCCCAACTAATTTATACTTACCCTCCCTCAGCATTGGCTACTCGATCTCCTCAAACCCAACAAACCACCTCTCCTCTCACACAATCCTCATTTCATCCTTCCCCTCCCTCTCGAAACAACCTCCGAATCCTACAGTGGAATGCTAATGGAATTCGCCCGCGTCGTACTGAACTCCTACACTTTCTCTCTCATAATCAGTACGATCTCATCTTCATACAAGAGTCACACCTCTCCTCTGACTCCACCTTCCGCATACCAGGCTACAAAACCCTCCAAAAGAACCGTTTTATGACGAGGAGAGGAACCACCAACTCTACGGGAAACCTAGGAGGAGGTGTTCTGATACTTGTCAAAAATGGTCTATCTTACACTTCACTCTCCACACAATCCCTCTCCTCCCTCGACCCCAGCTCCGATTATTTAGCTATTGCAGTTAAAATAAAAGGAGCCGCCCCCATACATCTTTTCAACGTCTATGTCCCTCCGATCCGCTCCTCTTCCTCCAACTCCCGCCCAAAATCCTTCTCACCCTTTCTCCTACCATCATCTCCTAGCACTTACATCTTTGGCGACTTTAATAGCCATCATTCATCCTGGGACTCCCACTCACCGGAAGACCATTCAGGCAAAGATTTGTTTGATTGGCTCCTCTCCTCTGATCTTTTACCTCTTAATAACCCCGAACACCACACCCTACTACACCGTGCCACTGGAAACCACTCTTCCCCGGATCTTTCCCTAATTCCTGCCCGATTAGCCTCTAAATGCACATGGCAGACCCTTCCGGACCTCGGCTCAGATCATTTTCCTATCTCCATCACTATTCCCACTTCCCCTATAATTAACTCTTTCCACCGCCCCCCTCATTTAACTATAATAAAGCTCGCTGGGATGAATACCTTACTTATATTGATACCCACTGCCCCACTCCTTCTAACTTTACAACACTCTCTCTTTCTGAAGCCACCCACACCTTTACCAAACTCCTCAATGATGCTGCCACTTCTGCCATTCCTTTCGGCAGCATCAACCGTCCTGCTAAAGCCTGGTGGTCTCCTGAAGTCGCAGATGCCGTCGCAAAACGCCGAAAGGCATTTGCGAAGGCACACTGTTCCGAAGAAGACCGCCAGCACTATATCGCTACATCCAGATATACCCCCACTGTGATTAATAAGGCTAAAGCCAAGTCATGGCAGAATACTTGCTCTAGCCTTTCTCCTAAAACCCGTCCCAGCAAAGTCTTTTCTCTACTTCGCTCCATCTCTGGTTCCCCCTCACCAACTACTTCTGACCTTCCCAATTTCTCAAATTGCCATACCCTTGTAGATTGTGCCAACCATCTTTCCTCACACCTACAGTCCCATTTCTCTACCCAAACCCCAAAACCTTTTCGAAGCACCGAGAAAGCCCAAATGAAGCAAATCAGAACTGCACACTGCAACACCCTGCATTCCACTTTCTGTTCACCATTCTCCTCAATTGAACTCTCTACAGCTATCTCTCAACTCTCAACATCAACCTCCTCCGGCCCTGATCAAATTACCTACCCTCTTCTATCCCACCTACCACAATCTGCATTACATTTTCTTCTATACATCTTCAACCTTTCCTGGTCAACACACACCTTCCCGTCTGCTTGGAAACAATCAACAATCATCCCCATTCTCAAACCCGGAAAACCCTCTGACTCACCTTCTTCATATAGACCCATTTCTCTCACTTCATGTACCTCCAAACTCTTCGAAAGAATGGTACTAGGACGACTAACCTATTTTCTCGAACTACATGACATTCTCTCACCCGTGCAAGCTGGTTTTAGACCTGGTAGATCGACTGTAGACCAGGTTCTCCTTCTCTCACAGTCAATCGCAGATTCCTTCCACCAATCTAAGCCAGGCGCACGTACAGTCCTTGCCACTGTGGATTTTGCGAAAGCTTTTGACTCAGTTTGGCACTCTGCCCTACTGTCTAAACTCCTCTCATTCTCTAAACTCCCCTACTGTCTAAACTCCTCTCCTCTTTGCTTTGTCGAATGGATACGATCCTACCTCTGAGATCGCCGTTTGAAAGTCCGTATCTGTAATTCATACAGTCGTCCTTTCCGTCTCCGAAGAGGAGTTCCCCAAGGTTCGGTTCTAGGACCAGTTCTCTTTTCTATATATATCAATGACCTTCCCACTTTCCTTCCTGCATCTGTTAAGACCTCTCTCTATGCAGATGACCTAGCCATCTGGACCTCCTCCCCGAGTGTTGAGTGTGCAACCGCTGTAGTACAAGCTGCCCTCAACAGACTGGTGGAATGGTCCTCAAAATGGCGCCTTCCTCTCAACCCCCTCAAATGTGAAACATCCTTCTTCAGCTTAGACCCCTACCAATCACGTATACAACCCCCTCTGCACATTCTTAACACCCCTCTCAAATTCAACCCTCATCCAACCTTTCTCGGTGTAACCTTCGACCGCACTCTCTCTTTCAAATATCACGTCTTATCCTTACGGAAAAAGTTTCACATCCGATTCCGTGCTTTCCGCTCCATTGCCTCTGCCTCCTGGGGTCCATCAAAAGAATCCTTATGTACCCTATACAAAGCCTTCATTCGCCCCATCCTCACCTATGCTTCCCCAGGCTGGTTTCCCTTCTCATCTCCTACTCACATCACCTCCGTAAAGAGGATGCATAGATCTTCCTGTCGAGTAATCACAGGTTGTCTATCGTCCACTCCCATTCCTCTACTTCATATAGAAGCACTTCTACCTCCACTACGAGTCACCCTCACTCACCAATCCCTTTCCTTCTTTGAACGAGCCCTCCGTCTACCTCCCACCTTTCCTATAGCCTGTCTTGCGAACTCTAACCCCCGTACACGTCTCAAAAAGAGCTCATGGAGATCCTTCTCCAGATCACATAACCTTACCCCTAACCTACATCTCACCCGTGAACCACTAATCCTCTGCCCTCCTAAACCCCCCTGGTCTTCCCCATCTACTTACACAATCTCACTCCACCTCTCATCCCCATGCTCTCGCAAAGACCCCCCCTCCCTTCGCAACACTGCAGCTACCTCCCATCTTTCCACTCTATCTCACAGCGATATCTCTGCCTGGACTGACGGTTCGGTACCTGGCGGGCTGGGACAGGGTGGTGCAGATATACACATCAAGTGTACAAAGTGTGTCACTGCTACCTCGCTTTCCTTCTCGACTGGTCTCTGGGCTACCAGTTATAGTGCTGAAACCTTCGCTATCCTACATGCTCTTGAGTGGTGTATCTCTCATTCCAAGACATGTAATTTCGACTCTATCACCTTTTTTTCCGACTCTTTATCTGTCCTTTCAACTCTCTCGACCCCCCTACCATATTTAACCCCAAAATCCCTATCCAATACCCAATCTCTTCTTAACTCTCTATCTCAATCCAAGGTTTTCCATCTTCAATGGATACCTGGCCACTCTTCCCTCCCAGGCAACGACTTAGCTGACTCTCTAGCTAAAGCCGGTGCCTCTCTCAATCCCTCCAGTATCTCAGTATCCCTCACACCCCTTATCTCCTCCCAACGGCTATCCCTCTACACCAGTTGGAGACGCAGTGTCCAATCTGGTTTCTTCCAACACCAAATCCCTACAGTATCTCCCGAGAAGCTTACTCTCCCTCGCTCCGCTCGCTGTGCTCTCTCCCGTTTACGCTGCAACGGGCACAGCACTCTCCTCAACTCTTATCTCCACAGGGTTGGTAGAGCCGAGACTCCTTCTTGCAGCAACTGTGGTTCTGAACCACAGGATCTCTCACATCTCGTGCTCGACTGCCCTGTACTAGACCCTCTGCGTCGGGCCATTTTCGGCCACACCCCTTCTCTTCTGGACCTCTGGTCCCGTCCGTGGGGAGTCGCCCGACTATTGGGATTCCGCGGAATTGATCCGCGCCCCCATCCCTAGGAATGGGTCGGGTAAAACCACCACCACCACCACAACTTAAACAACATTAAATCAAAACAATCCCAAATTTATCAATTTGACAATTTATGCTGCAACTGCGAATTTGAAAGAGCACAAACCATTTAACAAATAAATACGAAATGTTTAAACCGAGTTCGAATCTACTTGTAGTCAAGTTCAAATAGAAAAACCGATTTTTCAACAGCAGAAAAGTTATACTGGTGGCAAACGCAATCATTATGATCTGGGTTCAACTCTTGCCCTCGTCAATCTGTCATGTTCTTAAAAATGACCCCTAACTTCACTTTTCCCTGCTTGAAGACTTTAGAACCAGATCTAAATTTCAGTCATGCTATTGTACAAAACGTACAAAATTAAATGAAAAAACTTTAATCGGAAACAATATCTTAGCATCATATCTTCAGATTGTATTGTGATGCGATAAACTGCTTTGTCCGATTGCTAAACGTAATATAACTTAATCTAAAAATGTAAGCCGATATGTAGTAACTTTGATTGTCATTTTATGACTTTGGCTGTAGCGTTCCAATTTTTTTATTCATTCTAGTTAAAGGTTTAGAATTGTTTTGTGTTACTGATGCCTGTGTGGTTGTTTTTAAGTTGTTTAAGGGTCAGTGTTGACGCCTAAGAAATCAAATGTATAGTGAGATAAAATCGTTTTAGCCTGTGTGAGGGATGAACTATTAAGTTTAATATTAGACATCGGGGTACTAATTTATTCTTAAAGTTAGTCAATACGAAGTTGTTGAGCGATTATTTGCAATTGCTGGCGCCGTGAATTACGTTAAGGTTTTGCGAAGCTTGAGAGTCAACTTTTACGAAAATTGATCAAGTTGTTTTAATTTTGTAAAATATTCTTTATAGTCAGAAACCGTGGCACCAAGCCCGGATAAATGGGAAGGGTTGCGGCAGGAAAAGCATCCGGCGTAAAAATTTTTTTCCAAATTATACAAATGCGTTATCTTGATAAATCCATACCGGATCGGTCGCGGCCCGGGTTACCAACGATCGTGTTAAATAGCAGGTTTAGTATGTGGCCTACATTCGAAAGGTAGGCTACATACTAAACCGGCACCAATTTTTTATTCTTATTCTGGTTACACTCGATCGCTGACCAAAAGCACCTTTTTTTTCTCAAGTTAAAGTATAATATAAATCTCGGAAAAGATAAGAAATTACAGGAGGTAGTTTTAGACAAGTGCCTACAATTCTTAAAAGATCCCGTCATTTTAGGAAGAGCTGAATTTGAATGAAGACTTTTTTTTATTTGTCACTTGACTTTTAAAAGCGATATGCAATTAAGCACATTTTGACATATTTTTTCTAATAAAAATCTTTGTTTGATCTTTAATTGAATTTTTCAAAACAACCCCCAAACCCAAAAAGTTTAATTTTGAAAATACCACTCCGATTTGACTCTAACTCCACAACCCTGGCTTAATCTAAAGCAACTTATGTAAAGTTTCATGTCTCATTTCGGTCTTGGCTTCGCTGCTTCAAAGTCTCGTCTCGTTTTGGTCTCGCTACCCCAAAGTCTCGTTTTGTCTCGGTGTCAAAGCTGTGCGCTCGAATGCACCTCTGGACCCTGGCGATGCACTGCATGGTCTTTTCAGTGGATCTTTAAACAACTGCCAAAAGAGACAACGAGGCTTCTTTTTAAGAAACAAAATCTATCTATTTAGTTTATAATTACAGTAGGTGATCCTAATTGAAGTAAAGCCGCAATTTGCTTAAATTATAATGCTAACACATGACGCCTATTATTATATCATAAGACAATACTACACTGTACTACAATTAAAAATGTTGTAATACTCGGAAGCAGGATGCAAAATTTTGTTTACAAATATGAAGCGCAAGAGGTTTAGATGTTGATGAAAATAGGTTTCCTAGTTTTCAAGTATTTCTCCTGGTATGCAGCCTGTAATAGAGATTATCATATGATTTAATTCTGCTGTGATTAATGGCAAATTTAAAGAAGACAATCACGCTATGTATCTACTCGTATGTGTTGCTCGGGAATCGATCTCTGGACTTATTAGTTCTTTAGAGTTAGCAGCTTTGCTGCCAGACGGCAACTGCGTTGCCCTGGAATCGATCTTTGGCTTTGCGACTTCTTTAGAGTTAGCAGCTTTGATATAAAAAGGCAACTGTGTTGCTCGGGAGTGATCTCTGGTCTACTGTACTCTGTAGAGAAGCAGCTTCGCTGCAAGATGGCAACTGCGTTGCTCGAGGATCGATCTGTGGGTTACTGTATTTTGTAGAGTAGCAGATTAGCTGCGGCAACTGAGTTGCCCAGAGATCAATCTGTGGGTTACTGCATTCTGTAGAGATGCAGTTTTGCTGCGCCAACTGCCATATACTGAATCGATCTCTGGACTACTGCACTCTGAGGAGTTGCAGCTTTGCTGCAAGATGAAAAACGAAACACAGTTTTGCTGCGGCAACTGTGTTGTTCGAAATTGATCCTGGACTACTACATTTTGTAAAGTTGCTGGACTACTACATTCTGCAATACTACAGTAACACATTCTGTGGACTTGCTGGACTACTACTATATTCGGTAAGACTACTATATTGCTGGACAATATTGTTACTTTCTGTAAAACCCCTGGTTCACACAGTACATCTCGTCTTGATAATCCAAAGCTGGTGCATAATGAAGCTTCCGACGATCTGAGTTTTGTGCCGGTACGATTGTTTTATCATAAATGGCGTCTAACTTTTAAAAATTTAAATACAGTACAAAGTCATTCTTCACTTTTGAAGTATTGCTGTAGATAGTCTTATTAAACTATAGAAAGGTTTTATGAAAACAATAAAACAACAAAGTTTTATGCTGCATTTTAACCAGGAGGTTAACCCATTAACCCCCATGATCTCCATTTGGGGATCAGGCGCATGTTACCCCATATTCCCCTAACTGCAAAAGTAGAAGGTCTGTATATGCAACAGCTATGTGCAGTTGTACACTATGTTAGTGCTTTTTTATTTACACCAGCAAAAGGAAAATTACCGAATGATGGGAACTTTTACAAGAAAAAGTCTTGATGTGGCCGCCATTTTTTTGACATCTTTTGGTCACCAATTTTGAAATGCGTTTTTTTCACAATTTTTGTCAATATTTCTTTCAGAGTTAGTTTGCATCAAGGAAAGTAAACATTTTACTTCTACCCAATACACTGAATATAGAAAAAAGTCCTTCACCACGGATGCAGTCATGCGTTTTATGATGATCCCCATTTGGGGATCATGGGCAAAAACGGTATCTAAAACAGCTAAATTAGCCCTTATGAATGTTTTCTTTTTCATCCACTTTTTGGAATAAAAATTCAGTCAGCCTGCTTCTCTGCCCCGCTCACATATTCTTATTTGAAATTCAAAAGTCAGAAGGGGAAATAATTTGCGTCTTATCATTTTTAATTTTTGCATAAAGTTTTCTTTGAAAACGATGAATTGTGAGGTGATCGCTTCAGTTGCTTACAGCAATTCACCTTTGTAAGTGTGAAGTCTCTCATGGTTTGTCTTTCTACACTGTTAAAAAAATTGCTGCAAGTTCTTTGATCATTGCAGTCGGCGTTTTTTGATGTTTGCGGAATTTTGCAACTTTTCTTTGATGTTTTTTTAACGGTGTATTTGTGAGGCACGCTTTGATTGACAGCTACAGTTTTTTTTTGGAAACGGTGAATTGTGCGATGATCTCTTCAGTTGCTTACAGCAATTCACCTTTGTAGGTGTGAAGTCTCTCATGGTTTTTCTTTTTAATTGTGAGGATCATGCTTTGATTGACCGCTATTCGCTTTACTTTTCAAGAAAATTCGTTATCGCAAACCTCCTGTCTCTACATTTATTTTTCTCTGGCTTACAAAACTCCAGCTTCATTCCAATTTGATTGCAGCTTTGTAGAAGGTTATCATCTGAATTTTTGCTGTTACAAAATGAGTAAACAGATAGATAAACAAACAGGTAAAAAGAAAACGGTTATTACTTTGAGTGAACTTGAAGCTATAGTGAATGATCCTTGCTTTGATGATGAGGAGAACGATTTTGAAGGGCGCATAGACATTGTTGAGCTTCCTCCTGCTACTGTAGACGTTGTTTCTGATGAAGAGGAAATCGATGAAGATGACCTTGGCGGACAATCTACAAAAGATATCACTGGATATGTAGAAATTCATGATACTGCGACTGGGACCGATTCAGCTGTCTCAACAGACCCAGGAAACACAGAAAAGGAGCCCCCTGCTAAAAAACCAAGAAAGAAAGTAGAATCCAGCTGGCGAAAAACACGCCCAGATTTCCATATAAAAGGAGGTAGTAAAAGCAACATAGACGAGATGGTGCGAAAAATAAAAGAACAATTCAGAAGAAAGTCTCCAGTTGAGGTTTTCAAAGAACTTTTCGATGATGAGATAAGGAAGCATATTGTGCAACAAAGCACGATTTACGCCAGCCAGAAGAATTGACACAGCTTCGTCTTTTTCGATAACTTCCTAAAAAACTGATAGGGTTTCTTCTACTGACTGGCTACCATGGGCTGCCCCAGGAGAAGATGTACTGGTGTGAGGACGAAGATATTGAGAGTGACATTGTTCGGGCGTGTTTTTAGCCGCAATCGGTATCTAGAAATAAAGCGAAACCTCCACTTCAATGACAACTCCTTCTTGAGCACTGGAGAGCACGCAAGATCATTCAAAATTGCTCCCTTGATGGAAAAGATGAATGAAACGTTTTTGATGTATGGAGTTTTTTCTAAGCACTTGAGCATTCATGAGCAAATGGTGCAATACTATGGTCGTCATTTTATGAAGCAGTTTATTAGGAGAAAACCCATCCGATTCGGATATAAAAATTGGGCAATGTGCTGCTCTGATACAGGCTACTGCTTCAATTTTGACCTGTATAAAGGGAAAAAAGCCACAGAGTCACCAATTTCAGGACTCGGAGCATCAGTTGTCTTGAACATGATTGCAAAAGTAAACGTCCCCAGCGACCACATTTTTTATTTTGACAACTTTTTCACGAGTTTCGACCTGATGAAAGTTTTAACAGAAAGAAGTATTTCAGCTTCTGGCACGGTTAGAATCAACCGCACCAACAAATGTCCTCTCTCAACGGATGACAATTTAAAGAAGCAGGACCGCGGCTTTTATGACTATCGAATGGACTCCAAAAGTGACATATTTGCTGTCGTATGGAAAGACAATAACAATGTCAAAATGTTGTCTAATCATCAAGGCACACTGCCAGCGCAAAAAGTGAAAAGATGGAGCAGGCAAAACAAGAAACAAGTCACCCTGAATCAGCCAAAATGTATCGCAGATTATAATAGTCATATGTGTGGCGTCGATAAAATTGACTGGCTAATCAACAAGTACAGGATTAAGATTCGAGCAAAAAAATGGTACTTTCCGCTCTTCACTAACATGATTGATATGGCCGTTGTAAATGCTCATGTGCTGTACGACGAACGAAAAAAATCCCACTGCTGAAATTCAGGCGAAGTATAGTTCGTGTATACATGAAAACTTCGTCGGTATCAGACCCTAAAAACTCTGGTCGTCCATCAGTCAACAAAAATACGCTAATGCGTGTTCCAGAAGAAGTGCGAAGGAGCGAATCCGGACATGCATTGGAACGCACAGTGGAGGGAAAGCAAAGGAAATGTGCTGTTTGCAAAAACAATGTTCGAAAGCAATGCATAAAATGCAATGTTGGGCTGCATGTAAACTGTTTTCTTGCATAGCATCAGTAAATGTCTGATATTCAGACTCATAAAAAAGTAGTACTTTAGCTGTTCTGCATACGAAACAGTGATTTCTTTCATTTTTGTGTGCAACTTTTACGTGTTTCAGTGTAAAAATATCATAAAATGCAATACATCAAAAATTTTGTTTTTGTTGTCGTTTCTGCCCATGATCCCCATTTGGGACTTTTTCTAAAAACATGCATAACTTTCACTCCGTTGGATGAAATTTGAAAATATGCCCCAAATGCTCTTAATCCAAGTAAAATTGATCAGTTCTGCTAGAATTGCGCGAAAAAAATTTGGGCTTTACTGGGTTAAAAGTAAGTCTTCTGAAACAAGTAATTCTCAAAATGAAGCAAGCATCATTAAACCTGCTGCAATTATAAAGCAAACTATTGTCGAGTATTGTGCTGTCATAATGCTTGTATGTCACAACCTTGTCCCGTTTTATTGCTACTGCCAGTTAGTTGTTCGTTTGTTTAAAGCAATTGTTCAAACTAAGAGATTTCTAACAGTTACGGAAGAACGCACCACCACAAAATCCTTCCAAACTTGCTCGTCACTTTTACACAAATGTCAAAAAGATTTCAAATATTAGTTCTGTTGTGATATTGTGCAATAGATGACGTAGTGTTTTTCTTAAACGCTCTAATCTTAATCAGCGCCTTCTGCTCAAACAATTATTGGACGCGCGCGTCTCCAGGCATAGTTGTTACAAGTTAAATATGCGCCTTTATTTTGGTTTAGCAGTCAGTTCGAAGTATCAAGCTACTACAGCAAACGAACTAAAGCATTCTATTTTCAATACGGTTGTTTTTTGGCTAAGTACTTTTGTGAATATATATTATTGTTTTTTAATAAACCTGTGTATTCGTGCAAAGATACAACAGGCAAAAGTGGCGACGAGGATTCAAGGAACTCAATTGCGTCAAGAAAGAAAAAAGAAAATTTGTTGATTTTGCATTACAGCTTGAATTGTCGACAATGAGTGAAATTTCTGAACTGATTTTGTTGTTAAATAAGCAACACCAAGAGCAGAACAAGCAACACCAAGAGCAAATGGCAGTTTTACGCGACGAGCATCGCGAGCAGAATAAGCAATACCAAGAGCAGAACAAGCAACATCAAGAACAAATGACAATGCTTCAAGAGCAGCTGAAAATTCTACAAAGCAGCTTGAACAACCCGCGAGAAAATGTTCCAACACCGATGGCAAGTTTTTAACCATTCGATTCCACATCTGAGTTATGGACTGATTATTTGGCAAGGTTCCGAACATTCGTCACTGCTAACTCTATTCCCGACAACAAGCAAGCACAAATTTTTCTTACCAACCAATCTAACTCCGTTTACAAAATGCTTAGCAACTTAGCGGCTCAGCAACAACCTGTCAAAAGCATACATGAGCTAACGATGAATGATATTCAAACGTTTATGGCAGAGCAGTTTGACCCAAAACGATTTTTTGTCCAGAGAACGTTTCAAGTTCTGGTCTGACATGAAACGCAAACCTGGCGAAACTATTCCTGAACTGGCAAGCAGAATACGACAAGATGCAGCTACGTGTGATTTTCAATCCATTAAAGATTCTTTAGATGAAGCCTTGCGAACTAAATTTATCTGTTCAGTCGACAACGAAGCAGTTTTGAAGACACTCTTCAAGCTCAAGGACGATGAACTGAAGTTTAGCAACGCCATCAAAGTGGCTCAAGAAGTGGAAGAAGCAGCCAAGGTAGCAAAGGAAACCGTAAACGGTCAACCTTCTATGTCTGTGCAGAAAGTTTATCACGCAAAGTCCAAAACTTCCAAAACGCAAGAAAAGAAAACCGCCTGCTTCAGATGTGGAAATTCTGGACATTTTAGCAAAGCTTGTCCCCACATTAAAGCTATTTGCAGCTTCTGCAAGAAAACAGGTCATCTGCAATCTGTATGCATGTCTCGACTCAGAGATAACAGCAAGCTTGTGAAACAACAGATGAAATTGGTGCACAAAGTCCAATGTTCTGTTTCACCCATCTATCAAACTATTAGACTTAATGACCACAGAATTAAGTTTGAAATTGATAGCGGAGCCAGTGACACATTTTGCTGTGAAGCGACGTGGCAAACGCTGGGTAAACCCACTCTACAACCTGTATCAGTTCAATATCAAGTTGCTAAAGGTAGCCCGCTACCCGTCGTGGGACAATTCCAATCAACTGCAAGTATTGATGGAAAATCACCTGACGTGACCTTTCCTGTAATTGTCACTAAGGTGCCCAATCTAAATTTACTAGGTCGTCTGGCGATGATGAAGTTGAAACTCACCAACTTAACTGATCACTTAGCTGACACAAGTTTTGATCAGTCGTCAAATCAATCCTGACAATCCATTGCTTGTGGTCAGAGAGACTGCCAAAGATCCAATTCTTGCCCAAGTAATGCGATTTGTGAAGGAGGGATGGCCGCATGCATTTTCGGAAGAGCTTAAAGACTTCAAAAAGTTGGAAAATTCGTTGTCAACAGAGAATGGTTGCGTTTTTTACGGCTTACGGGTAATAATTCCTTCAACCCTACGTAATCATATTCTTAAATTATTACACCTTGGACATTTCGGCATGCAACGGATGAAACAACTTGCCAGGTCAACTGTCTATTGGCCAAGAATTGACTTTGACATCGAGAACTTATGTCGCAAATGCACTTCCTGTGGCCAATTTCAAAATAAGCCGGATAAACCTTCAATCCATCCGTGGATGATGCCAGAAAAACCATGGTCAAGACTCCACTTGGACCATGCGATCAACTTTCTGGGAAGAAACTGGTTAGTCCTTGTAGACGCTTATTCAAAATATCCTTGCATTCATCCAACAACCTCAACGTCTTCGAAAAGTACTACTGCTATACTTGAACAAGAATTTGCTCATTTCGGATATCCCCACACGTTGGTGACCGATAATGCCACAACATTCATGTCTCAAGAGTTCCAAGCTTGGTGCAAACAACGAGGCATTGTACATCTCACCGGAGCACCTTATCATCCAGCAACAAACGGTGCTGCCGAGCGTTTGATACAATCGTTCAAACAGGCATTGAGAAAATCCTCGTTACCTCCAAAGGAAGCTTTGCAAGAATTTCTAATGCAATATAGAAGAATTCCTTTTGCATCGGGACTGTCACCAAGCGAATTGTTGAATGGAAGAAGAATACGCACCAAAATTGACACTTTGGTTCCATCCATTCCGCATCTCCTGCAGGGAAGACAGTCAAGACAAGCGAGCAAGCATTCAAATGCTGAAGACTCGGAAGTGGTTTCGAAAGTCGAACATCATTACTCACTAGGAGACCCTTGTTACGCACTGTACTTCGGCCCTAGAAGAGATCGTGACCCACGATGGGTGCCTGCGATAGTTACGAAAGTCCATGGTACACGAAGCGTCAATGTACGAGTCATTCCTCGAGGACCAACTTGGAGAAGACATCTTGATCAACTTCGACCTCGATACGGTTCGGATCAAGATGATGATCCCTGTGAAATCCCAACGAGCGTTTTGTCTACAGAAACACTTCCAGCCGGGACTGACCACGCATCTAGTTCTTCTTCGATGAACCAACGCAACAATCCGAGACTACCAACCGGAGACGAGTACGGGCGACACAATCTACGACGATCAGCGAGAACAAAGAGACCTCCAAAAAAATATTGTTGCTAAAATGTATATATATATTTTTTGTCGTAGTTTATTTGGGGAGGTGTTGTGAGTACTTTTGTGAATATATATTATTGTTTTTTAATAAACCTGTGTATTCGTGCAAAGATACAACAAGTTCTAAACGACCTTTAGTTGACATTGTGTTTGTGAACGTTTTTGAAGATTTTACCGGTCCACTGGTTTAGAAAGGTTGGAAACCATTGCTTTAAATCGTGATTTTTGTTGTATGCGCAAGTTGTAAAAACTTTTCCAAATGTTGACTTTGCAAAACTTCTCTGTTGATATCAAAGCATGTTATTCACTAGAAGTTTGCTTGTGGAGTAGCAAAATAAATCTTACGACAAAAAATCTTGTTTCTGATGCACAGAATATTGTCAAAGTGGTTAGAAAAACATTAGTTAAACTGCTAACTGTTATTACAAAACTGATTTAAAGCATCCTATTTAGGTCAATAGAAAAAGTGGCTAAACACAAATATTTGCAAATCAAACGAGTTTTTAACAAGAAAGTCGATATTTTTCAATCAAGGCTGTCTCAATTCGAAGAAACGTTATTAGACGCGAAGTCACTCACGTGTTAAACCGATAAATTTTTTTGAGGTAAGTCAAATTTTTGTTTCAGTTCTCTTATGTTTCTTTGTTTCTATTAAAATTCCTTAGAATCACAATACACACCAAATATTTTCACCGATCTTGATGCACACTTTTTACTCTCATTTATGCAGGACATTGTTACTTAAAAATTTGATCAACAGCAAAAAGTCGTTTGTTTGATGTCAATTTTATTTTAAAAAATTATCGACACAAACGATTGTTTTTATGAAATGAACTTAAAAATCTTAATCTTTTTTCGATACTTTTCAAAATAGTCTTTGAAGGTTTTTCTTGTTTAGTGGGTAAAGTTTCAAAACAATTCTAGTAATATTTCGTTAAACTATGGTGTTTAAAATCTTTGAAACCACTCTTTTTGGAAAGAAAAATTGAGTAAAATAACTGCACAAAAGTTACCATTAACAAAACAGTTTGTTCATGAAACTCTCCATGTTTGTATGTTTGACAAAACCTTTAGAAAATTAATACTTTATAGGAAAAAACAACGTGAAATTTTTAAGACAAAAGTTTTGAGATTGAATTCCTGTTGTTGCTACGCATTGAAAAACGTTCAAAAACAGCAAAACTCAAGAACTTTTAGGATTCTGATGATTTTTTGTTCTAAAAACTAATATTGTTTAAAAGTTTCAACACCACTTGAAAGAAATGTAGATTTTTTGAAAAAAAAGTTGGCGTTTTTACTTTTTTTAAGCAGTGTTTTCGTACTAAAAACTTTAAAATGTGAAGCTCTTGGAAGAATTTTTAAATAACGACAATTGGGTTGAAAGTTTTAAGAACTTGATAACAAAAAGTCTAGAAAAAGAAAATGTTGAACAAATTTATATTTGTGAACCAACTTTCAGTATCCATAGCTTTTTTATTTTACAGGATTACTGCTTTTATTCTTTAACTTTTAATTACTCAATATAAACGTACTGTTTGTCAACGAAAAAGTTTGCATTAAAGAAAAAAAATTTATGATCGCTATCTGTCAATTTTCGTTTCTTCCTGAGGTTTGCATAACATCTTGGACACACTTTATTTTTTCTGTTTACACCTCTGCAAGCAAGTAGCAAATTACCGTACAAAGTTTTACTTAACGATTCTCACTCAGTTACTTTTAATGACGATTGTTAAATTTAGAAAATGACTAACTGTGATCTTAAAGTATTGATGCTTGTCTGTATAACTTTTATTAGAATGCTTTCAAAAAACAAAATGTTGTTGGAGATAACCAATAAGTTTCTATATAAAATTTAAAAAAAAAGTTTTTTAGATGAAGTTTACGTTAGTCTAATATAAGTTTGAATGAAAAAGTTGTAAAAAAAGACTAATTTTGAAAAAGATCAGTTAAAATATATTAAAACGTAGTTTAAAGTTTTTCTTAAAAGTGAAAACATTAAAATTGATTTTTAGGAAAATCAGAAAACTTTTATTGTTATTACACTTGTCTGGGAATCAAGTTAGCAGCTGAAATTAAGTCGGTGCTTAGAAATCTTGCACAATTCTTTTGGTCAAGTCAAAACTCGTAATGAAATAAAATTTTGTTTTGTTTTTAAAAGGGAAATATATAAAATTCGAATTGCAATATTAAAAAATAAAACGTAATTTTTTTCACATACTCTATTTTTACATTTGACAGGGAATTAATCAAAGAGCACAAGATTTCTAGACTCTAATCCTGAATATGTCACGCTTTTTTGGAATAGGAAATATGTGCCCTGTGAACAGGATGCGGTGTACACTTCTGGGGAAAACAAATCTTGATCGAAACATATTGTCACACTTGTAATGCATACGGTTGAAGACAAAAGGTAGTTAGAATTTAGATTTGAAACAGAACAAATCTTTGAGAAAAAAAGTTTTATTTTGAAAGGAAAATTAGTTAAAATACTGTATATTAAAAGTAGTTTGAAATCGTTCTAAACCCTTTGAACGTCAATGTACCAATTTTGGTACATCGCCAATTCATGACTGAAATGCAAATGAGCCAATTTTGGTACATACCTTTTTAGAAGAATTTTTTAATGCTTGATAAAATAATTATTATAAGTTATCACGGAAAAAAACTAAATTGCAATATGTGCAGTGGTTTTTCTTTGGTTAGCAAATATTTTTATGTAACACACATATATACACGAAAATTAAAGGGACGTTCAAAGGGTTAAAAATGAAAAAATTTAAATTGATCTTTAAAAAAAACGTGAAAACTTTTAAAAGTAAACCAATCTTTTACAGTACTGAACTTACACTTGACTGGAAACAAAACGTGTAACTAAAATTAAGTCAGCCTCAAAAAAGTCTTGAAAACTAATAACAATTAAACTTTTCATTCCGCTTTGGTCAATCTTTTAAGACCGCAGATAAATGTTCGTAAGGTGTGCTGTAATAAAAATTGTCTTTATTTTTATCTCTAACCTTTCTGAAAACGATTGTCATGCAATTCATTTTATTTTTAATAAAAATGTAAGTGAATTTTTACGAAACAGGCGATAAGTCACTAATAAAGTCCACCCTGCGCTTTTTGGACGGTTCAATTGCTTTTAACAGATTGAGAATAGATTTTAGTTCTTGATGATCGTCGGGTGACAGGCGGCAAACGTCGTCATTTTGCTTTTTTAGGCATAGACGGTTATTGACGAGATAAGCGACTTGACGTTGAGGATTTGGTACATTTTGCACCTTAAAATACTTTTAAAACTTGTCGACGGATATTTCTTGTTTGAGCGTTTGAGCTTTTTTTTCGTACTTTACACGCAGAATTGTCCATGTTGGCGGACCAAAATAGTAAGACGACGTATTCTTTAGTTTCTGATTCGGAACGAAAAAGAATGTAGTGAAGATTCTCCATCAGCACAGTAACTACTTAAACGAGTTGATCTATTGAAAAAATTACTTTGCCTATTTTGACGCCAATAATTGCTTTTCTCAATAACGACGAAGACGACATCGGCAGTCTGGATGCGGTGATTTCTTGAAATTGCTTTCGGTTATCTCTTGCAACACTTTCCATTTCTCTTGCTCTCGGGATCAGTTTTTCTTGTTTTGTAACAGATGATAAGATGGAATATAGTCTAGAATTTTGACTTCTTGCGTTTGTCAGAGGAGCTTGTCTGCTTGACTGGTAGCAGCTTCGCTGCGAGATGGCAACTGCGTTGCTCGGGATCGATCTATGGGTTACTGTATTTTGTAGAGTAGCAGCTTCGCTGCGGGAACTGCATTGCTCAGAGATTGATCTGTGGATTACTGTGTTCTGTAGAGTTGCAGCTTCGTTGCAAAATTAAAAACAAAACACAGTTTCGCTGCGGCAACTGTGTTGTTCGAAATCAATCCTGGACTACTACATTTTGTATAGTTGCTGGACTACCATATTCTGTAATACTACAGTAATACATTCTATGAAGTTGCTGGACTACTACTATATTCTGTAAGACTACTGCAATACATTCTACTGTAATAATTCATACTATTCATTCTACTGTAATTCATTCTACTACAATATTCATACTACTTTAGTACATTCTGTAGAGTTGCTGGACTACTACTGTATTCTGTGAGACTACTATATTGCTGGATTACTATATTCTGTAGGATTCTGGACTACTAAATTCTGTAACCAAAGACAGCTTCGCTGTCTTGGGCAAGATCTCTGGACTATCCCGTAGGTTAGAAGGGTTTGAAACTTAGGGTTAGTGAGGATTAACGAGTTCTGATCGTCGTTGTTAACGATTTCGTTGTGAAACCAAAGACAGCTTGGCTGTCTTGTGCAATGAAAAACGGCTTCGCTGCGGCAACTGCGCTGCTCTAAAATTGATCTCTGGTTACTGTATTCTGTAGGCTAGCAGCTTTGCTGCGCCAACAGTGTTAGAAGGATTCAAAAATCTTGTGCAATCAAAAGCAGCATTGCTGTGCAATCAAAGACAACTTCTCTGTTAACCTAGGCAAGGTGACAGCTTCGGTTTTTGGGTAAGAATCGATCTGTGTACTATTGTATTCCGTAGGTTCTCTATGGTTCGAAGCCTAGTGTTAGCAAGGTTTTAGGGTTCTGACGCCACAGCTTCGCTTTGCAATCAAAGACAACTTTGATGTCTTGGGTAAGAGTCGATCTCGGATTATTCCGTAGGATTTCTATGGTTCGAAACTTAGGGTTAGAAAGGTTTTACGAGTTCACAGCTTCTTTAAGGTTAGCAATGTTTAATAAATTCTGACGTCACAGCTTCGCTGTGCAATCAAAGACAGCTTCGCTGTCAATCTAGGCAAGGCGACAGCTTCGCTGTCTTGGGTAAGATCTCTGAAATATTCCCTTGTTAACGGACAGGTTAACAGCTTAACATCTTTGTTAACGGACAGGCCCTACCGTTTTATGCTAAACCTACCTATTTTGGCATAAAGTTGGATAGAGGACTCACGCTTCGTCGACACTTAGAGTCATTGCGTAAAAGGTTAATATCTCGCCTTGGGCTTCTAAAGCAATTAGCCGGATCAAGCTGGGGTGCGGATGCCACAATACTCCGCACAGCTACCCTTGTTTGGGTCCGTTCCACCGCCGAGTACTGCGCGCCCTTTTGCTGTCACAATGCCTATAATCGCCTTATCGACAAAATCCATAATCACCTTATCGACAAGCCCATTAACAATGCCTTGCGCATAGTGACCGGATGCCTGCGTCCTGCACCAACGGACAACCTTTTTATCTTAGAAAGCATCGATCCAACTGAGCTTTGCCGCCAAAAAGCCGCACAATCTCTAGCTCGCCGCACTCAGGAACCAGAACACCTTCTAGATAAAAAGCTCCTGTCTCCACTTTGTCGACAGCTTTGCCAACTTAAATCAAGACACCCATTTCTGTGTGCTGCACTGGAACTGCTGAACAACCCCTCCCAGTCGGGCACCAGTGTAGCACGATGGGTGGAATATAAATGAAGTATGGAGTGGCGAGAAAACGCCTCTAGATTTCATACATTTATTAAAGATGTTAGCCTAATGCGACCCAGATTTAACTTTCCTCGACCAGCTTGGGTCAGGCTTAACCGTCTCCGAACCGGTGTTGATCTATTCCGTTCAGAAACGCACAAATGAGGTATGGCTGCTACGGTGACCTGTAAGCGTGACGCAAAGGAGCAGACAGTTGAGCTTGTAATAACATCTTGCCCCGTTTATTACCATCCAAGTAAAGCCCGTGCTTTCTCAGATGTCGACAAGAACCTGGCGACCTGGCGACCTGGCTCATGGAAACATGTCCGGCCATTTAGTGGACCGTTCAGCTCTCGTCCATCTGCCCTAAACGAAGAAAAAGAATAGTTTGTGTTTTCCGAAAACAGCCAATAAAAGAATCGCGACGGCAAACGGATTAAGTTATTAGAAATCTCACGTTATCTGGAAAAATTTAGTTAGCAATTCTCGAACGCTCGAGTGAGAAAAAATTTAGTGGTCACATGCTTCATAAGCTGCATGTCACGTGCTTACGATTACAAATCACAAAACGACAATTACAATTATAAAACAACTTGCAAGTAAGTTAAATTAATTTAAATGGGAGGGAGTTGTACCGATATACAATTGTACAATAATTGTACATCGGTATAAAATAATGAAAATGTTACGTCATTATAAAATTTAAAAGTTAAAACAATTATAAAGCTATAAAGTTGAGATTATATTGTGAAGAAAATGTGACACCAACAATAGCAATATGACATGTTGTGGTTTATAACGTAAATCACGAAAATTTATTAATCTTATTGCAGAAGCGATCACGAAAAAAAGTTTTGAAGTTATTTTTACATATCGTGATCGCGATATCTTCAAAAAAATCGCTTTATTGAAAACTTAAATAGAAAAAGGTAGAATGGCACGTTTCTTATTTTTACGCACAATATACCGAAGATTGTTTGAAAAAAGTTATTGATCTGTAGCAGGCAAAAACATTTCTGGTAATTTACGCAAAAAATAAAAGAGAATATTTAACATTAAGTCTTAATCTACATTTGGTGTATACGCTAACGTATGTTTGTTTGTTTATTGAATTTTTTACATCGATCATAGAAATTAAAAAAACCATTGGACGTAGGCCGAGTATAGAACAGGCCTAAGAGTTAATTGCATCATTTGAAACATTTTGATAAGGACAGTTTGTCATAAAATCAAAAGTTTTACGAAAATAATTAAAGAAAGTTATTTTAAAGTAAAGTAACTTACTTTAATTATTTTCGTAAAACCTCCATTCGGCTTCAAATACTCTTTTTTGTAGCTGAAGGTTTTGTGCAAAAAAGTTTCAGAAAATGATCCAAAACTTATTTCTGTGACTAAATAAGAAATTACAAACAATCTAACTTTTAAACAATATTAGTGATTTTATTCAAAGCATTATTTAGAAATAAAAATCTATTTTTATATATAAAATTAATTGACTTGGTTATTGGAACACAAGCAGAGAGAGAGTAAATAGAAGGTCGTAGTAGTCTGTGATAACAAGTTTTTTAATCTAGGTCACTATAGGTAATATAAAATTATTCTTGTAAGAAGTTTTAAGTTTTGAAAAGTAGAATGAGATAAATTTTGATCTTTGCCTAGTAGCTAATTGATATTTGAAAAAACTCAGACGCTTGCTGAGTCTAGACTTAACAAAAAACCATCGCCTGATTTTTTTATATTTTTTTGTGAAAATACAGTTATTATTTAATGTAAGACATAAATATTAATTGCCTTCAAAGATAAAAAGAGCAAAAATTATTCCAAGAAAGCAAGAGATTTTTATTTCTCAAATTCATTTGGCAATATAAATTACTGATTTTACAAATCCTGCTTAAAATTTTTCCATCAGTGGTTTAGCAGTAACAACCCCGTCATTCACATTTATTTTGATTGACAAGTAGCTTTAAACGTCATTAAGCGCGTAGTTTTTTCTAAATTGATTAAATTGAGATCTTAGACATTTTACTCTATATAACAGATGATGCTACTTGTAAAAAAATCATAATAAAAATTGATTTTAAAATTTATTTGATACTCTTGAGAAAGATTAAAATTGCTATTTACTGCTTTAAGACAAAAAAGGGATCGATGCTGAGAAATATCAAATAATTAGAATTTGGTTCCTCTAAACCAATGGTTCTTAACCTTTGCTAAACTCCCGAACCCCTACGTTATTCTGCAAGCTTTCGTTGAACCCTGAATTTTTGCTCAGTCATATAAACAAAAATCAACCACATTTAATTGTAATACATTTCTATATCTGTTGTTGTTTTTCGGTGACTAATTGTGAAATTCGAGGCTTTGTCTCAGAAACAGCAATTCTCATCTCATTTTTGCATGCAAGCCTGTTTTGCTTTTTTGCTTTAACATCCACCAGAATAAAAAACGCATGCTCGCATAAAAAAGTAGTGACAAATGGCATGAGAACCTCAAGGGCAACTTTAGCAATAAGAGAATAACCCGCGATTTGTTGGCACCAAATGGTTCGAAAATTTGTTGTGTTAAAGTCACGTTTTTTAACCTCACTTTCTTGAAGCTCAATAATATCATTTGTGTATGGACTGTTTATATCTGCTGTTGTAGTATCATAAGAAAATGGCTGACGTACCCATGCAGGATATTGCATTTTTTCAGGAAAGCAGTTTTCAAATGATCTTAGCAATTACTGCAAATGCTCAGTAAATATTGGCAGAAGCCGTTGAAGTTCATTACAACTTACTTCGTCATTAATTGCACAACCGTTACTTACTACCTCGTCCAAATACGGAAAGTTAGCAAAGTTGTGATTTTCCAATCGCTCTCGCCATAGCTTTAATTTCCTCTAAAAGTACTCATTTTCTCTTCAGCTTCTATTACATTTTTACCACCTCCTTGCATTTGGCAACTCAACTGATTGAGGGCACCAAAGGTGTCAGCCAAAAATCCCAAAGTAAGGATAAAACTTGAGTCTTCAAAGTATTTTGAATGCCGATGGTTGTGACTTTTCAAAAACTCCAATAGTTCTGCACGCAAAGCAAAAACGCGATTCATCACTTTCCCCCTCAATAGCCATCGTACTTCAGTGTGATACAAAAGGACTTTGAATTTTGAGTTCATTTCTTCGCACAGCTGCATAAAAATGCGATAATTCAAAGCCCGACCTCTCACAAAATTAACTGTTTCAACAACAATTTTGAGAACGTCAGCAAGTGATGAAGGTAGCATTTTAGATACAAGTGCGTGTTTGTGCAACATGAAATGTGGAATGCAATATGTGGAGCAAAACTTTTAATCAAGCCTCTTAAATCAGATTTGCACCCTATCATCGCAGGAGCCCCATCAGTGCACACGGCAGAAACCATATTCCAAGAAAGACCATTACTTGTAAAGAAGTCATCCAAAATATTTTTTACATCGATGGCCTTTGCGGTTGTTATAAGTTGTTTGCAAAAGAGAAACTCTTCTATTTCTTGTCCTTTGACGTAACGTACAAATGCAGTAAGCTGGTTTAAATTAGCAACATCGGTGGCTTCATTCAGTTGTATGCTGAACTTCGTTGGGCTAGCCTTCAAATCTGCTACTACCTGACTGAGAATGTCCTCACCGTTCTCATTTATTCGGCTTTTAACAACGTCATTTGAGAGTGGTACTAAATAAAGCTTGTTTTCAGCTTCTTTTCCCAGCATAATCTTGGCCAACTGCATTGCAGCTGGCTTGACAAGTGTTTCACCAATGATATGCGGTTTCCCTGTTTTGCAATTAGGTGTGCCACTTCATACAACGCCTTGAAAATCGGTAGCATTGGCATCAAATCTCGCCCTCTTCTGCTTAAATTGATTAAGGGTGGTGTTCTTATATTTCCCTGTACCGTGAACTTTTGTAAAATGTTCTCGTAATTTAGCTGGTGCTAGGCTGGAATTGTTCAACTTAACATTGCAAAGCATGCATTGAGGGTACTGAGTTCCATCACTTTTTGTTGCACAAGTGAAGACGTACTGCGCATAATTCTCTGACCACTTTCTTTTTTTTGGCAGGCATGTTAAAGTAAATTTACAGATATACTTAAAATTACGAAAAATATTTTTTAGACCTAAAATAATTATTTCAGTTCAGTTCAGTTTAGTTTTCTTTTATTTCTGCTCCGCCACATGAACAAAATAACAAAATGTTGAAGAGTTTGTGAGTTGTTGAAAGACGGGGTTAGAAAAAGGAAGAAGCAACAAAACGAGTTGACGTTGTGACTTGCTAATTAAAGATGAAATGTGTGACCTGTTGTATCATATAGAAGCAAGGTTGCTTCACCTCATTATTAATCATGATTCGTAATTCTGAAACACTTAAAAACATTTTTTAGACCAAAAATAATTCTTAAATTATTATTCTCAATTCTGAAACTTTTAATAACATTTTTAGTCCTAAAATAATTCACGGCTTAGTTTCTTCTCGTTTTGAATGATGATGAAAACAGTAACAGTTATTAAGCCGTTTCAAATGTACTTACTGACCTAGTTTAACTCTAATAACTACAATGCAACTTATCCTGGAAGATGATAAGCTTTATAAAGCACATTTCAATTATATTTTGCCGATTGCTACACTATAATTTTCACTGCTTTAATCGGCAAAATAATTAAATCTTCTTCAATTTTGCTACCGGCGCCATTAAACTTAAAGAGACGTTTGGATAACTTGCCTATTGTAAAGACAATGAGAACAATGACGAACGATAATAGACCAGGAAGAGTTATACGGCTACATACTACAGATTCAGTGTCGATATTAAAAGTATACCAACGGTCAGTGTCAAACTAATCTATTTTCTTTATAGTTTTTGATAGTAATAACTTTAGACTGGGCAAAATTTTCAAAAAAATAATCTTTTAGAATACGTTCGTGCCGAAGCCCTGAAATAGCTTCGTCGAACCCTGGTTAAGAACCACTGCTCTAAACCAATGGTTTTAAACCTTTTTTAGTCACGAACCTTTTTAAAAATTATTAAGCTTACAAACCCTTAAATTTTTAAAACTGTCCCAGACTATTATATTATATTTGCAAAGTTTTTTTTTAAATATTGTCTAACTTCCACTTCACTCACGGACCCAATGCAAGCTCCCAAGGACCCTTGTTTGGGATCCACTGTTCTAAACCAATGGTTGTCAAACTTAGGTTCATCAATTATTTTTCGAGAATCCGCGTAAAATCCTGTACTTTTATTACTGCAAACTGATTTTTTCTTTTTGCTACAAATATACCGACTTATCTATCCGATTAGTAAAAATATTTTCGAGTGTAATGATAAATTAATGATGACACTTTTATTTCTTAAAGTTTTTCCATATTTTCTTAATTTTCTTTGCTTTGAAAATTATTGGAGTCGCCATTATTTCAAAGAAGCAAAAGGAGTCCGCTTGTTAAAAAGTTTGAGAAATATTGCTCTAAACATTAAAGTTCTATTGTGAGCATCCAGAAAATTCGAAAAGATTGGGTTTTGTGGTAGCATAGTTCTTTGACCCCTGATCACCGCATTGACACCGCTAAAAACTTTAATAATATAAAATTAGGTTTAAACTGAATTAATTAATTTATTTGATATAACTTTTAATTGGTTACAATTGATTAAATTATTAAGTGCTTTATGAAAAGAAAAAAAATTACATACTAGCATTTTGTAAAACTAGAAGTGAGTTAGTCTGACAGTTATTGCGCGTAAAAAACAAATTTAAGCATTTTTATTATGTTGATTCCAGGAACAGAGAAAATAAATCATGCAAACTTATTTGAAAAATAGCACTCTTAAGTCGAATATTGATTATCGCTGGCTAAGCGGCATACTTAGAAGGTTAAAAACGTTATTGTGAAAATTAACTAAGAAGAAACTGAACAATATGGCCCATTAGCATTAAATTAAAGATAATTTTTCTTTAACCTGCAGTAATGTAATTTTATAATTAAAATTATTCGTAGGTCGCTTAATAGCTACAGGTATCAATCTGCTGCAGAAAATTGTTTTTACATATGTTAATAATAATTTAAATATAAAACACAGAACCGACGTAGTTGCAAACGTATTTACGTTCTTTCACACATTTCAATGACTTGCCGAAGTTTAAACGGTCATTTCATGGTCAGGATGGTCCAAGGGCAATGCAGTTTCATTATTTTCAAGGTGAATGATTTCTTTATTTTTTCAAATTTATTTACCGACATATTTTCATAGATAAATTTGTTTTTTACACAATTTCACACACACACACGCACACATCCTGTATACGTGCCACATATGGCAGTTCAAAAAATAATGGCAAGAGAACAGCGACAAACTTTGTGGTTCCCGACATGGAAAAAAAAACAAAATGTTCTGCATAAACTTCAGAAATGCTAACTTTTGATAATTGAAAAGTCCTAACGCAATATAACCACATTCTTCTAGTTCAGTATTTCACAACATTTTTTGACTCATCTCGGTTACCGCTACTAAAAATTTTATACTGCTACTAAAATTTTAATACAAAATACATTTTAATGAGATATTTGAGTCAGTTTTAACCAGCGTAATCGCTATAGGTTAGGCTCAATTTTTGAAAGAGCAAATCGAAGTTCTTTATCAACTTCTTTTAAGCAAAATTGTTTATCGTTTTTAATCAATAACAAAAACGAAAAGCTTTGCTTGCACAAATTAGTGGTGCAAAACAAAAGTTTAGTAGCTGCTTTCGAAATTTTCTCTTATTCTTTTTTAATAAGAATCCAAAATTTATCAAGTTGAAGTTTGTTAATTTTTAATGTCAGAATTCTCTCCTTTTCATAGTTCAACAAACTTTTCTCTAACAAGCAAAGGCAATTCTTGTGTTACAGTCGCCTGCTTGCCCTTTTTTAAGTGTTTAAGTGGTCAAGAGTTAGTGTTGACGCCTTGGAAGTTAATTCTATGGTAAGGTAGAATTGTTTTTGGCCTTTGTGGCAGAAAAACTATTAAATTTGATATTAGCCATCGGGATGGTAATTTATTCTTATAATTTGTCAGTACCACTTGTTGAGTGATTATTCGCAGTTGTTGGCGCTGTGAATTGTTTTGAAGTTTGAGGTTGAGAGCCAAGTTTACCAAAATCGATCAAGTTCTTTGATTTTATAAATATGCTCTTCATAGCAGGGATGAGGAGCCGGCGGCAACGTGTGGTTGGATAAAAGCATATCAACCTTTTTACCAAAAAAGTCTTAGTATAAAACAATGTTTTGCAAGCGGTGAGGCCCATTTGTTTTGTTTTGGTCAACACTAGTTTTTTGGAAGGATAACAGGGAATTTAGAGTGAGTTACAAAGTCTATCAAAACCGAATTAAAAGTTATCAATGCAAGAAGCTCGCTGTCACTTGATTTATCTATATTTGTTTTTATTATAGGTTGCTATCTGAAAATGTTTATTTTACTTGATCAAGATCATTTATTTAATTTACTCAAAATTATTGATACATTTACCTGATCAGAGCGAAATTAAATTCTTAAAATGATTACATTTTCAAATAATATATTGATTACGATAAAGAATTTAATAAGCAAAGACCAATTAAATAACCACATAATCTATAATCTTCAATTAGACATATAAAAGTCCTAGAAAAACTGACAGATTTAATAAAATAGAAAATTAAGATTTTTTACAAATTCTTTTATTGGTTGTTTATCTGATACTCGTAATCTAATCTAATTTGTTGGGTTTTGTTTGAGGTTTTTGAAACGTAATAAAACTTTTAAAACTTTTTTTTAGACAGTCTCAGGATAATTTTACATATTCATTTTTAGCTTCTTTTTATCTTATTATTAATAGTTTAGTTTCAGTATACGAATAACATGACAGAAATTTTGAAATAAATTTTTTCTGGTTTGTACTAGATAAAATGTAAATTTTTAACTTTAAATTACTAAATTTTATTTAAAAAATAGTTTGTAATTATAAAATCACTTTTTATTAACATTATGCAAGCATTTCGAAAAATTCGCATAGCTTTAGCTATATTTGAAATGTCAATAAAATAAACTGTTTTTCTATTTTTTCAACAAAGTTCAAAGGCAAAAGGTCTTGACCTTTTGTTTTCGGGTCAGTAGATGGATCAAGACTTGAACTCAAGACCTTTTATCTCTTCTTCACAGATAAATCAAGGTTTAAATACAAAACTTTAATCATTGTTTACATTATCACTCATAATATTTTTCATAGACTGCAGATATATACTACTGCTTTCAAATTACGTCATTTTTTTGAAAATTCTGGTTCATTTGACAAAATAATAGAGATTTTCAACGATTCTCCCAACGTATTATTTTGTTAACATAGAAAGATACTTTATTGTATTGCTAAAATAAAGACCTCTGGGCGTTTTACTAAGCTGTCTTTACACTGTTATGACGATGACTGTTTTTAAAAACTTCTGAATATGTAGCCAACTGTTGAATTCTTTGAGTTGAAACAAGACCTCTGGTAGATGACTTATAATTCACGTGTTTTAATAAAAGTTGATAGTATACTGTACAGACAATGTTTTGGGTAAAAAATAGACCTTAGATTGTCTGCAATTAAAAGAAACAAAATAATTTTTGATTGAAAAACAAAATTCGGTTCAAGAATTTTGAAAAAACTTTATAAAAAATTGGTTTATTGAAATAATAAACTTGTCCTTACACTTAACTGCGACTGCATTTCGGAGAAGGTAACTGCAATGACTAGCATTAAAAAATAAAAGTCACAGATAAGCGCAACTTTATTGTTCTGAATGGGGGTCAAATTCGCAGATAAAAGCAACTTTGTCGCTTTAGTTGGTTAAGAGAAACGGCCTCTATGTAGCGTGTCGTGTAATCCACCAGAGTGAGCACATAACGGTGCCCCTTGCCCCTTGCTGATATGATTGGGCCAATAAAATCAACTGCCACTTGCTTAAATGACAAATTCATCAACAACATCTTGCTCAACGGAACTTTTGCCACACTACCTTTCGATACTTTCCTCTGACATATATCACACGACCTGCAGAATCTCACTACGTCCTGGTGAATCCCCAACCAAAAAAGATGGTAAGAATCCGATCTTTCGTTTTCTTGACGCCCATCCGTCCAACTAGCATAATATTATGTGCAACCTCCATCACTTTTTTCCCTGAGACTTTGGCACTAGAATTTGTTTAAGTTTCTCTATTTCTGCACAAACCTTCTTGGTAAGACGGCATGTAATTCTTTCCGCTTTACATGAATGGTTTCTTTTCCATTCTAATTCATCATTGAGAACAAGTAAGGATGCATTCTGGTACAAACTGACTTGCAAAATCACTAAATACTTCCACTGATATTCCGACGACGACACGAACCGGCTGTAGAGATCCAAAAGCGCTTTCGTCATTGTTTCGGAGTCGATGTTCTTAAGAGAGACGGTCTCTGGATCGCGTGTTGCGTAATCCACCAGTGTGAGATCATAACAGTGCCCCTTGTTTTTTGCTGGCGTGATCGAGCCAATCAAGCCAACTGCCACACGCCTAAGCTGCAAAACTATCAACGGCAGTTTGCCTAACAAAATTTTTGCCACACTACCTTTTGATGTTGTCCTCTGACACACATCACACGACCTGCAGAATCTCACTACATCCTGGTGAATTCCCGACCAAAAAATTGGTTAGAATCCAATCTTCGATTTTTTTGACGTCCATGTGTCCAGCTAGCATAGTATCATGTGCAACCTCCATCACCTTTTTCCTCAAGATCTTTACCACTGGACTTTGCTTAAGCTCCTCCTTTTCTGCACCAACTTTCTTGGGAAGACGGTATATACAATTTTGCTAATATCACTGACAGAAGCGAAATAAGATAAAAAATCTCTCGAATGCCAAAATGCTCGTTAGTAATAACAAGCCTTTATTTATTTAAAGTCTTACGCAAAATCAAAAAATTACATCTTAAAAAAGTTAAAAAATAATCTTCTTTAACGATTTGATATTTTCTTTTCAACGTATGGCTGTATCACATATTTCAAAGCAATATTTCGAACGATATAATAAATAATTTTACTGCTACACGCGTAATTTAAAAGAACTGCTTTACTTAACAAAAACAATGGAAACGCCACGATTTTATGACAAACTAGGATTTCTAATAAGTTTTCACAAATAAGTGCCATATTACATTGCGCTTGCGCTTTAATTATGGATAAAATATAATAGTTACTGCTCTACGATTTTCAAAATTTTTATGGAAAAACTTTCGCCGAAAATGCCTACAACCTTTCTGCTTAAAACGTAAGAAATTTGATGACTTAGACGTAATACTCTTTTACATTTCTCCAAGCCATGAGGAGTCGCAGCAGAAAGATTAAAAAGCCACATGCAGCTCCAGAACAAATTGACATCCTACATTTTAACAAAAGTCAGTTTTTTACAATCAATTTTTACAATATTTCGGGATTAAAGGAGTAAAATGCATCGAAGAAATCTGTTACTGACCAATTTCGGTCGTTAATCGGAGAATCGGGTTAATTAAACTTTAAAGATAAACGAGGTCTAACCGTAGTTAAATTTGAACAAAAGAAAACTTAACAAAATTTGAAGCTTAGTTTTGCAATACACGGCAGAGTTTTCAAGCAAAAAACTCTACTCTTGGCCCTCTAAGAATAAACTGTGGTTGGCTAGGGGGAGGGGGTAGAGAATTCCATTTGAGAAATGTTGCACTTAACTAAATAGTTTCAATTGCGCAAATGTTGCCATTTGATATTTGATACGAATGCATGTTTTCTGTGTCATAAGTGACAGAAAAAGTGCTAAGTAAACTATAAACTTTGCACTGTTTGATTTATAATTTACTTTGCACCTTTTCTCTTTTTTAGCATTTTTTAGTATGTACAATCCCATGTCATGCATGTAGGGCTCGTTGGTCCTAAAGAATAACGAAAAACTCGCTAACGTTAACAATGGAATTTTTTTTAACATAAGATCAGTGAAACTATCTACGATTGCATTTTTTCTTGTTTCCAACAAAACCTTTTAATTGCGCCTTTTGCTTTCCAATCATAGAATTAAGCCTCATGAGGTTTTTTATGATTATTTCGACCGACAAAAATTCATACAATTTCTTTAAAAATAGCCTACTAGAACTGTCCATAAAACTAGCCTATTTGTATAGGTTTTATATAAGAAAGGCCACAAAAAGGCCATAAAATACATTTCCGATCCATTGATTTTGTAAAAAGAAAAACTTATTGTAGTTTTTCATCGATAAATATTAACAAAAACCTTGAAATCGAGTGAATAATTAAAACTCGTATGCAAGTGCCATTTATTTCCTAACTTTTTATCTTCTTTAGCAATACGCTGATTTTGCAAAATCGAAATTAAAAAGATATATAGAAAAATTAACGCAAAAAAGCATACTACAAGAAAATATCTCAAAAAATTCCTTGAAAGCGTTTGATAAATTTTATAACAATATAAATCCATAATACTGAGGATTTAAAAATTTTTGTTAAAAGCTTTATGTTTAGTGCGAGTATAATTTTGAAGTTTTGTCTTTCAATTATCTATTATTTTTTGCTTGCTCTTTAGTACATTTGTTTGCGAATATTTAATAAAATTTTTCATGAAAATTATAGGCAAACCTAATCATGGGAAATGATGGCTTTCCAAAAAAAAGGTCTGGTCCAAAAAATAAAAGAGATTTATTTTTTAATATTTATTTTGGTATAATTTTCATTTTGAAAGAAAAAAATATATATGATTAAAATAAAGACTTTTTTGTCTTTACTCTCAAAAACAAGTTTTTTTCTTCCAAAGGAAAACGAAGACTAAAATAAAGGTCTGCATCTGCATATGTGCGTCAGAAAATTTCTTTGAGAGTCTTTATTTTTTTCGTAAATTTACTCATCTATTAGTCGTTTTGTCGTTATTGGAATAGACGTGTTTGGTCTATAAAAATTTTTGTATCGCAAGTCTTTAAGAGGGGAATTTTTGAGATGTTTCTTAAAGGAAACTTAATGCAACCGCTCCATTCGTACCAAAACCATTAGTGTAAGGCCTTTTCTACACTAGGCGTAGTTTCTCAGCGTACAAGTGTTTTTTTATTATATTTCTAAGACAGAGCTGGCGTAGAGATAGAAATATAATAAATAAACAATTTTACGCTAAAACCTACGCCTAGTGTGTACAAAGGCCTAAATGTGACTCTTCAAGTAATTATTAATAATTTGCTTTCTCTAAATGTTAACTGAAAGATTACAGTAAAATTTGTTTGTTTTGTTTAAATTTTATCGACTAATAAATTATAGGGGGCTAAAATGTACATAAAGTGAATAAATAGATATAAAAATAAACACTAAAAACATTTACTTCGTCGTCAGAGAAGTTTTATTGAAGACGTATGACATTGAACAAATAACCAGAAATTGAACCGGAGTTGGTTTAGTTTAATATTGTTTTCTTTCGATGTGATAAGGGAGGATAGAATTATAGGATCAAGGTTATTAAAAAAGCAAAACCGTTTGGATAGTAGAAAACTAATTTAATGAAGCTAAATTGAGATGGTTTGGATTGGACTTGTGCATCGAAAAACAGTGATATTATTCATTAAGAGATGTTAGATATAAAGCTGCTAGAAATACTGTACGACAAAGATGGTGACTAGATTTGTTTATTAGAAACATGCTGATGCTGATGCTGATACTGGAGATAAAGAAAAGAGGGAAAATAGAGGAACTTTGAGTAGCAAGAAGCGCAAGAAAAACTAGAAAGAATCATTGAAAAAAGTCTTTACTGTTAAAATCTTAGGTGTAGAATGTGAGTTGATTTTTGAGAAGGTTTTAGAAATGCTCAAAGATGTTCTTGGCAGAAACTTATTACTTATTTATGAAAACTTCGTATACTTTCTCAACTTGACACGCCAGAATTTTTTTGAATGATTGTCGATTACTTTTACATAATAAACGTACAATTTTTTATGCAAAAATCGTTGCAAAATGAGACTAAACGTTATAGAAAACTTCAAGAAGACGTGAGAAATTTACATAAAAACCTCTTTCTTTTGAAACAAACGCCTTCATAATATTTACTGCCAATATGAAAATGATTAAATTAATTAGCAAGTTGTTTATGTATTTTAAAATTTGCCCCTAAATACATGGAGATTTTTAATTGCTAGTTCAAAAACTTTTACTAATTTTTTCGAAAGAGATTTGGTTTTAATTACTGGACAGATCAATTAAGAGTTTGGATTTGATTTTGGCAAAGGTTTGGCTGTGTCTCAAATTTTTCCCGTGTAGCTCGTTTGCCTGAGAAATTTGTGAATGATTTATACAAAATCAGAAACTATGCTATAGGCTTGACTTATATTGGCTTGAACTAAAACAAAAAAATATTTTTACAGAAAACCAGATTAACGCTTACATTACATTGTTTTGTAAATGGCAAACCGACAAAACTCAACTAATCAAATTGAAAACAAACAAACTCAACCGAAAAGTTCAAATCAAAAAAATATGACGGAGTTAAACAATGTTGATATGAACAAAGACTCTGAAACAGAGTTGGAAAAATATCCTTTGAAAGTTTACAAACGACGTTGGGTCGTATTGGCGATCGTCTGCACAGCAATTTTTCTTAAGTCATACAATCAGTCATGCTACGGGCCAATAAATAATATTCTCAGCGATTACTTTAAAGTGGAACCGTGGGAAATTGATTGGCTTAGCAACACCCATGCTTTGGTATTTGTATTGTTTTCTATTCCAATGCTATTGGTTACAACCAAAATTGGTTTTCGTTTAACAGTCATTATCATGACAACGTCACTAACAATCAGCTTTTTCTTGATTACGTTGAGTGTGACCTGGAGAAGTACATTTCCCATTGCTTTGATAGGTCAGATATTTATGGCAATTGGCACCTTAATAACAGCTTCCATCCCACCATCGACTGCAGCAATTTGGTTTCCAAAAAACGAAGTTGCAACTGCGGTCGCGATACATCTCGTCGCCAGAGGCACAGGCGAAGCAATTGGTTGTATTGTTCCCAATCTTATCTTAAAAAATCATTACACAGCTAAACACGTGAGTAAAGTATTTTTTAGTTTGTATCAGTAAACCGATGGTTTCGCAACCTTCACAAATATACGTAATGTTTTAATCTGAGTTTAATGGTGGGGATTCAGAAAGCGCCTGACAAAGAATAGTTTTAATGAAACTAAGAACAAACAAGTTTAATCCAAACACCAAAGTGTTCGTGGGAAAGACACTTTAGAGCACTTTCCCCTGCTTGGCGGTCTTACCAAGCAGGTCTAAATTTTATTCATATCTCTATTCATAAAACTAAAAACAAAATAAAAAATTAAAACTCTACAGCAATATCTTGGCATCTCCAGAAACAGATCGGGGTAATTACTTTCTCTATGTAGGCCTATAGCGCTTCCGTCGTTTTTCAGCGAGTCAGGAGAATAAATATAGAGATCAGTGGCGACTCCAGGACTTTGTTGCTACTCAGGCTTGTATTTGATACTAATGCAACAAGTTACAAATACACTACAACTACACAGTAGATTATTACTGTAGGCTAAAAATAGTGGCTAAAATTTTGTAATAAATTAAAATACATGTTGGCTAAAATTATAAACTGTTAATCATTCACTCGGGCTACTCGAGGTCAGCCCGAGTGCCGAGTCGCTACTGATAGAGATGAAATAAAAATAAATAAATAAGGCATTTTTTTTGTTAAAGACTGTGACTAGATATTAACACTGTTCAAAAAAAAAATTATTTAGCTCAGGTTTTTTTTGCTGGTCTTAACTATATTTTGGGCGCTGAATTTAAATATGCATTTAGTTTATCTCGATCCCGTCAGGTTTTTAAGATACAACGATATGAGTTATGACATAAACATTGTTTTTGCTGATCAGTTCTGTTAAATTTGAATGATTAAATTAATAAGTACGTATAATAACACAAGTTAAAAGTTTACTGCCACTTACAAAACAATACATGCTTTGCACTGTTTGTTTTACTCTGTTTCTGCAAGACTAAAAATAGTCTGCAATCATATTAGCATTATTTTTCTTTCGCAGCGTTTTTCCACAACTGCAGTGTCCTGTTAAAATCTTTCACCGAGTTCATCATTCACAGCATCTAAATTATCAGGAAAGAATGCGAGGTGTGAATGTAAGAAGTGCAACTTTAAACTCATTTTACCTCAAACACATCTGAAAGCTTTTATCATAATCCCCACAATTTCGATTTAATTTTCAGCTCTAGATTTTCAAAAAACTTTTTGCAACTAACTGAAATGTGTTTGAATTTTCCAATTTTTTTGCATTAAAATGTTTGGGAAAAGTTTTATCAATCAGCAAAAAGTTTTTCAATTTCTGTAGCAATGAAAATGTAAGCTTTCAGTTTAGCATCACTTTTGTACGATCCAAAGTTTCTCTAAAAGAAGGAATATAACTTTTGAATTTTTTCAAATCTTTAAAGAAAATTTTGAATACTAAAGAGCGGTAAACAACAGCTTCATTGTCTCATAAATTTCTTTTAGTTATACTGAATGTGCTACAGGTATGAACGGGTGCGTATTCGATTATGTAAAAGTACTGCTTTCAGACATACTTTGCTCAAGTCAATGGACAAATCTCCCATCATCACACTTGTCTTTATATCCTAACTCTAGTCATTAAGCCATCAACGTCTTTACAGAAACACCAGCCATTGTAGGATTCAAAGAATGAACTGAGTTTTTTATTAAGATGAAGAAGCCATGCAATTTCAGCTCCTTCTTTAAGTAATTTTATTGCTTTAAGCATGACCCCAAAATTTCAGCTTTGTATTTTGGCAATGCCAGTTCTCTAATAGGATCGTTTAAGATACTTTAATTTATAAAAACTGCAATGTTTGAACTAATTGCAATATGTTCCAAATCACTTGACGTAGTCTAGCTGAAACTGTCTGATTCAAATGAAGACTCTGGACGTTCAAAAACTTCTGGAATGGAAACTTTAAAAATTGTAATGTCGTCGTCGTCGTCGTCATCGTTTGAAGGGCATCTACTCTAAGTCAGACACAAACACGACCGGGGCCGAAGGTTTATCCTTTTACTACCCCAGACTGCTGCACTGCCTGAATCAGATGCTGGCAGTAATGTTATTAAGCCAGCATCGAGTTTTGTCATCCAACACCGTCAGACCTCGTGCTCCATGTGGTACCCGATGTATAGGGAACGCTGTTAGTACATGGTCTGCAGTTTGCTCAGAGGCGCCACACTCGCAATTCGGTGAAGGAGCGAGACCCCATTTGTGCATGGACAAATGGAATCGCCCAACACCAGTCAGCAGGCGGTTGAGCTTAACCCAAGCTACTCGGGTAAGCCCATTCCAAGCACGGAACCTGGAAGCATTTTCACAGTACTCCGCGTTCCATTTGTGATTTGTCCATTAAGAAGCGCGGATGCCAAGTCTGGCAAGATTGTCCAAAAGATGCCGCGCAGCTGGCACAAACAGGTGTCTGGATCTTAGTCTCACTTGGCGAGTATCTGAGGACCCACTTAAGAGACCATACAAGATATGATCGGGGTCCAGAGATCCACGGTAAGCCAAGGAGAGTGTCGCTCCCATTCGGCGAAGCTCAGCTGGCTGGATGCCTGAGACTACAGGTAGGTGGTCCGTTGGAGTGGGACGCAGGCATCCAGTAACCATGCGCAAGGCATCATTCAAGACACTGTCGATGAAGCGAGTGTGAACACTGCGACACCAGACTGGTGCACAGTACTCAGCTGTTGAGTGGACTAGAAATAAGGTGGCTATGCGTAGTGTTTTAGCACCAGCACCCCATCCCGAGCCCACGAGTCGCCTCAGCAGTGTGACGCGCAAGGATAGTTTTTTACGCAATGCCACTAAGTGGTGACGAAACGTGAGCTATCTCTCCAGTTTTGCCCCAAGATAAGTAGGGGTTGGACAGAACGGTAAAAGTCTACCATTGTTGTAGACCTTTAGCTCACGTTTGGCCTCTCGGTTGTTTAAGTGAAAGGCTGCCGTCACCGTCTTAGTGTGACTGAGCTTCAACCTCCAAGTCTGGAGGTACGCTGAAAGTGTAGACATGTCTTGGCTTAAAGTCCCCTCCAAGTCCTACCAGTTTTCAGAAGAATGCAACAATGCTATGTCATCAGCATAAGCAAACTTTCTGGAAATCATGGAAGGAAGATCGTACGTATAGATGTTAAATAGGAGGGGAGCCAAGGCCGATCCCTGAGGAGCGCCGTTTTTAAGACGGCGTAGCCTGCTTTGCTTGCTGTCACCGGTGGTAAGGGTGAAACTTCGATTTCGGACAAGCTCCATAATCATTTTGACCATGTGCTTATCCGTAAGTAGTCTCAGCAGCTTGCAGGTAAGGCCACGGTGCCAGACAGTGTCATAAGCAGTTGTCAGATCGAAAAATACGGCACCGGCCTCAAAATTTTCTACGGTTCTCTACGGTTTCAAAATTTTCTCTGACATTGAACCAACCATTCGCGCTAATAAATTTTACTCAAGCTTTTTGGTAAATGCAACGAGAAGCCATGAGGCTGTTTTACGATAATAGTGTATACTAATTGCTTAACTAGATTTTTTTTCCTAAATTTGGTCACAAATCCTCAACTACCAATATTACAAATAGATGTCTTTATTCATTTTTGTAAGAAAACTTAGCCAGTTTTTTGAAAATAGAAAGGTTTAATGGTCCTACTATTGTGCAGTCATTGTTTTCAATAAAAATGTTCATGTGTTTCTTATTCTTATGAGCATATTAAAACACACTGGCATACATTGCTCTATCTTTGAGCTAAGTTGATTACTTGACCGTGTTTTGTGCAGTGGATGCAATGATTAGAATTGACCTAATTGAGCTGTATTTAAGTATAATGTATTTCGATCAAAATGGTGTTTTGAATTGATCCCAGAAATGCACTGGCTATACAATCAGCTGATTACATGTGATGAACAAAATACATGTATGTTTAATATTTCTTCACTGGAAGTGCAATCATCAATAAACTGTTTTCTAAAAGTTAAATTATGCAGCAGCATAAATCTAACTAAAATCGAGCAGATTTTCAGGTTGATTCATACTCTTACAAGGATTCTTTCAACAGTGATGCCATATAAGTTGTTTTGTTTTGAAAAAACTTGATGAGAACGGTTCTGGGCTTTCTATTAAACACGGTTTAAAAAAAATAGATGAAATCCCAATACTAATAAAGAACTTGAATGAATCAAATGTTGGATTTATAAACTATGAATTAAAGATTGGTGGGTAAAAACTAATTAGTTAGGAAGGTTTTTTCGTGAAAAAGCCTAGTATCATGATTTAATAAATTAAAGACAAAAGAAGAGTTTAAAAAATATTGCAAAACCAATTTGGATGTGCCACAAAATACATTTGTAGGAAAGCTCACAAAATAAATTGGGTCAAAACATGCTTCATCTAGATAAGCAAATTAAATTAATGCAAACAGAATAACGTTTAAACAGAGATTTGTAATATACGAAATTACTTAGTGGCCCATTTATTACAGGGGCGTGCAACTATTTATCTCAATGTGCCAAAACGTACAATAGTAATAATGCTGCGGGCTGGATAATTTAGTACCAAGCGAAAACAGCTGTTGTTATTATTCCTTGTAATGTAAAAAAATTTCTCAATCAATTTACACGTAACATTAACATATTAATGTGATAACTGAAAAACTGGCTGCGCAGTATCGCTAACGTCTATACTCTAGCTCAAAGCAATACTAAAAGCAGAAAATTTGCTTATTTTCTGCTTCAAGGAAAGTTCCATATTTTCGGAAAGGTCATCTATTCGAGACAACTTAATCCTAACCACAGTAAACCCAAAAAAACTTAGTTGTTCCACTACACATTTTTTTCTGAAAACACACGTCTTGTGAACAATTTCAAACAACTCTTAACGAATTCACCATTACTGTAAGCTTTTTCTTTTTTAGCAATTACTTTAGATATCTCAAACCTCAGTCTATAACAAGCTCAGTGTCTTTTTCATATGCATGAAACACCTCCTGCATGTTCAAAGACTTTTTAAACTGCTCCATTTTGTTAAACCATAATTGACCTTCAATGCCATCAAACTTGGCAGCATGTTTTGTGCAATAATGACGCTGAATATTGTACTCTTTTACAGTGATGGCTTTAGTACGGTTCAAACGGAGAAGCCGCACCGCCCCCCCCTTAAAAAAAGCCAAAATTGGCCCTGTGTCTGCACTTTAACTTTTGGACGAAAGCAGGGATAACGTACTTGATTAAAATAGATGACTTTTTTAGAGATCACTGTATTTTTGGGACAAAAATGGAGATTTTGGACATTAATTGAAAGTTTTTTTATGACATTTTTTTAGAGAGCACTATATTTTCGGAGCAAAAAAATTAAAAAATACCCATTTTTTTTCTTGCATCGGGTCCCCCTTTTGTAAGGCCACTACTGCTGTGGTATTTTGGCAAATCAGAAAAATTACGTTTTCATAGTGTTAAATAACAAAGTACTTTTGGCCCCACTCGTTGATGAACAGTCTTTCTTCACAATCAACTTTATTTCACTAACATGTAGGCATTTTAAGCTTTTGGGCTAATTTCAAAAATGAATCTTCGTATTTAACAAGCAGTTCAACAAGCACAATGATGCAACAATTAAGAACAAATTTCCACGGTTCATAATCTGAATTTAATTAGTGTGAAATAGCAAAAAAAGATAAGAATAGAAAACTGTTAAGCAAGTTCAAAAACAATTATTAAATATGGTTTATTTATTTGACATTAAATTGTTTTTTATTTTACCACAAAAAAATTTTCTTTTATAACATTTTTGCTTAATTCATTCTTAGTTCACTGAAAGCGGGCCATAAAAAGAGTTGAAGCGGGCCACATTCTGTCCCGCGGGTCATATGTTGCGCGCCTTTGATTTATTATAACGCAAGAGGTAAATAATTTGTCAAATCAAACTGGATTTAATTGAACACAAAGCAAAAATTCTGTAGCATTAAGTCAGATACTACAGAGATATGTATGCTTGTTTTTTCCTGTAAGTAGTAGTCTAAATATTTTGTCTGATGACGAGTTACAAGAAAAGGTAAGTAGGAAGGTCATATCGATGGCGAACACAATCAACAAGTTGCAGTTTAAAATCTAGTTTAGTCATTCTGTTGTCTCCTTAGGAAAGAAACTAGCAGCTCCCAATCACTATAGATCTACAATCATATTTACATACAAACTAAAAAAAAAAAAGATAAAATATTTTAATCAAACAGCAATACCTTAGGATTTTTGAAAGTAGGTCAGGGTAATCGCCTGATGGTTTCCCTTTGTTTATCGCCATCAACGTTGTCTTGCAAGTCAGAGAATAAATGAAGATGATAAATAAATGAATGAATAAATGAAAGTTACTTTTGTTGATATACTTTCAAAATTAAAAAAAGCTACTTAAGCTAATTGCAATGCTCTGCGAAAGTAATCTGGAAAGACATGACAATTGCCCCCTGTCCTCGCTTTCGGCACCCCTGCATGCAGGTAGTTGTCGACAAAAAAAGAAATTTCAAAATATTATTAAGTAGGCTACAAAAGTATCTTTACAAGTTTTTTATATTTAGGCACTTCTAAGGCTATTCATTTATTTTCAATTTTTATTTATGTTTAGGCGTACTATACGTTTCAATTTTTAGGGTTTTGTCCCGCCGATTTCGCCAGAAATTTGGCCAGAAATCTAAGATAGATTCCAAGTGCAGACCTCCTGTTTTGTTTTTTCAAAGAACACTGATTTTTAGAAACTAAAATTATGAAATCCGAGACAGATTCAAAGTGAAGAACCTTTTTGTTTTTTGATAAAAATTGATAATAGATTTAAAGTGAAGACTTTTTTTAAATTTTTTAAAAAGAACTTTGTTTTCGGACAAAAATTGAGAAATCACAGACAGATGCAAAATGAAGATTTTTTTTTAGTTTTTTCAGAGAACACTCCTTTTTAGAGACGAAAATCATGAAATCCGAGACAGATTTGAAGTGAAGAACTTTTTTTTTTAAAGAACACTGCTTTTTAGAAAATAATTTTTTTTTCAAGCAGCGTCCTGGTTTGCTCGTTGGGAGATATGGTATGCTTATTTATGCCGGCTTTAGAAACAGTTTGTCGCGAGACTAAATTCTTAATACAGTAAGTTTTGACTATACGAATGAGTTCTTTAGAAAACTTTTCTTAGCAGAGAGAAAGAAACCACGGTTTCTGATTATAAAGATTAGATTATTCACAAATCAAACAAATTTGAACAAATTTCGAAAAACTTGATTCTTAAGCTTTACAAAACTTCAAAGCAATTTACAGCACCAACAACTTCGTACAGACTAACTTTAAGAATAAATGATTGTAAACTTAATAGTTTTTCTACCACACAGGCTAAAATAATTCTGTCTCGCTATAGAATTAACTTTAAAGGCGTCAACACTGACCCTTGAACAACTGAACCACGTCCACAAAGGCGACAGTACCACTAACAATTTCCAAGTAGTTGAATGACTCAACTGGAATAACTAGTATGAATGAAAAAGTTTACAACGCTATATTTATAGGCTAAATACACTGTATAAATCAGTCAAAGTACCTGATAATAACCAAAGATTCTTAGATGTCTTTTAGAACAAACAAGAATTTTTAGATCAACGTGGTCCAACTACGGGCCCGCGGATAGAATTTTTGCGGCCCGCGGAACAATTTTGCACAATTCAAGTCTTGTCAATCATAAGCAGCGGCAACCTTTCATAACAAGGCATGGCGAGCTTCGGGGACAGAGTCTAGGGTTGAGACCCACTGGAAGTGAAGGATTTTTTTTAGAGAACATGATGATGTTGGGAGGAAAATAAAAAAATTAGAGACCGATTCCAAGTGAAGACCTTTTTTTTTTTTTTTAGAGAACACGACGATTTGGAACTAGTTCGTAAGCTCGAACAATTCTGAAAAGTGGCCCGCAAGAGTGAAGAAGTTGGGCCACCCTGTCTTAGATTAATTATTATACTAATTTTAGCAATCGGACAAAGCACTTTATGACCTCACAATACGAGAGTACAATCTTATGATAAAGTAGTAAACCCGTTATGTAACATATAAAATTGAACTTACTTAACAAAGGTAGATATTTCCAATCGTTTTTTGAACGATCTAGCGTCAGCGCTGCCACAAGAAACGTCGCAATGGCTTAAAACTTCAGTCAGTCAATGCGCTTGATTAAAACAGTAAAAGAACTTCTTATAATTCACTTATAAGAACAATTAGAAGATAAAATAAATTAAATAGGAGGGGATGGTGTATTGATTACGAAATCACTACGTAACAACAGAAAAGATGACGTCATAATTGTCATTGCTGCCGACATCATATTTGTCGGCAGCGTGGTCGAGTGGTTAACGCACCGGACTAATGATCAACATGGTCTCGGTTCAAAACCCACTTGCGCCATTCTGTTGTGTTCTTGGGAAAAACACTTTACGGCACTTTCCCCTGCTTGGTGGTCTTGACAAGCAGTTCTAAATTACAGTAATATCTCTACTAAATTACAAGCGGACAGCAATATCTTGGCATCTCCGGAAGCAGGTCGGGGTAATTGCCTACCCTATGTATAGCGCCTCCGTCGCTTTCCTGCGAGTCAGGAGGATAAATATAGAGATTAAAATAAAAAAAAAAATAAATAAAAAAAAATAATCAAAAGCTTAAAAATTGCTGTAAAAGACTGAAAATCAACTATAGAATTACAAGATTAAAATTAGAATTATGAATGAAGTACAAAAATAATATTTTTAACAAAACTCACTCGATTTAAAAATAATCCTACACAGCGAAACATAAGTTACACAACAAAACACTTTCACAAGCCTCAGAACGATTGTACTTCTTTCTTTGTGACTGGCCGCTTCGCACATGCAATTTTGGTCAGAATATCGTTATTCGGCATAGCGGTTTGCCAGTTCCATCATGTGCCCAAATACTTGATTTTGATTCATGTGAACTTTATATTGAACCTAAAAATAATATTTCTATAAGCGCTTTTATCTCAATGTTTTCAGTATCATATGCAAATTCTTGCCTGCTCTTCAAGCGATCCCTCACTTGCTGATCTTTTGATTTGTCCACTTAGAATTTATTGTTATTAGTCTGTAATTGATAAAAAGGTCAAATACTTTCTGAGGAGAATGTGCTAGAGCTCCATCATTTTTGGTCCTGTTTTCTCTGAAACAATGTCACGTAAATGGGTTCTTCTACGTCTTCTAGGGTTAGCTTGCCAGATGTAGCCATCTTTTCCTTTATATATATGGGAAAGGATATTTTCGCCTTCTGCTTCTGCATTTTGTTTACTATTATCATCAGTATAAGCTTTATAATAATCATCATCTGTTTGGCTTCCGCTAGCTAAACCTTCTACTTCGTTGAGAGTAAGACCATCAAAATCTTTTAATATTTCTAATGCTCTTTTTGAGCGATCGGGTTTTTTTTTTTTAGACTTGATAAATAAAGGATTTGCATTGATTATTATTTTTTTGTTATTATTACTAAATGCTAAACATATGTTATATCAGTGATCTATAACACGAGCGACTTCTGAAAGATAAAAATACGGGTTATACCACATCATTAAATTTTTATTTATTTGGAATCATGGGGTCTATAAAACTGTAATTGTTATAATTCTCAAAAAAAAAAAAAAGTTAGAAAGTTTATAAAGCATGCCTAATTTTAGTAATCATTCATAAAAAAATACATCAAGGATAATTTAGAATTTGCAAAAAGTCATAACAAATATAATAATTTTAAATTATGCTGGGGTCCAACAGTCTTATCTCAGGGCAACTTTATCATTAACATAGCGTTATCGCTATTGGAGTCTAATTCTAAATATACTTAAGACGTTTTTAAACTGAATATTTAGAAACTTTTGGCTTTCAATTAACGTTAAAGTCTCTTTTTGTCTCAGTTAATTTGCTTTAAAACACACATTACTAAAATATATTCTTATGACACTATACATTTAAATCAAGGTCCCAAACAAGCATTTCAATTTCTTTTTAAAGTAACTTTTGGCAGGTGTACTAAATTTTAAGGTAGATAACTGTGTAACAAATAATATTGGATTTTCGCTTTCTGGGACTGCTGCTGCATTTAGGATAACTTAAAACTACATAATCTATCTTCTGCTGTAGATGTAGTTTTTTTGCATTATTGCCAGCATTTTTCTGTTAAAGCTTGATTTTAACTGAAAACAAAACTAGCTTTAAGAAATATTTACGTAATCAAGTTACTTGATTTTTCTAAAATCGGATTCGTCGTCGTCGTCGTCGTTTGAGGAGTATCCACTTCAGGTCAGACACAAACAGGACTGGGGCCGAGGGTTTATCCTTTTACTACCCCAGACTGCTGAACTGCCTGGATCAGATGCTGGCAGTGGTGGTATTAAGCCAGCCTCGAGTTACTCACACCTTTGCCCCCAAAATATTCATATCAAATTAATCCGATTTTATATGATGGCTATAAAATCGGATTAATTTAATATGACTATTTTGGGGGCAAAGGTGTGAGTAGAAACATTCAAAACATTAACAGATTTGTTTGTTGTCGAAAGAAAGAAATTTAAATAAAGTTTTTTTGTAATCGGGTTAGCTTGTAACAGATGGGCCTGATCACGATAAAAATCTTCATTGGAATAAACGTAAAAAAATTTCAAAACTAAAGATTAAAGAAGTTTGGCTCTAAATATTTTACCACTTCAAATTGCGGCAAAGCTGGTTGATTGAGTCTTGTTTTTAAGCAAATTTCAAAATTTATTACAATAACATCATGTAAAAAAATGTCAAAAAGGTCCGGTCTCGAGACCAATTTAAAAAACACGAGACCCAGACTACATCACCTCGAGACCAAGACCGAGATCGAGACGAGACCAAGACTAGTCTCGTGACCTTCATCACTGATACAAACTGAGTTTCAAGATCACTTAATACTTCTTCTGGTGTTCCAACGGGTTGTAGAAATCTAAAAGCTCTTTTGCCACTGTTTCGGTGTCGATGTTCTTAAGAGGGACGGCCTTTGAATAGAGTGTTGCCTAATCCACTAGAGTGAGCAGATAACGGTGCCCCTTGTTACTTACTGGCGTGATGGATCCAATCAGGTCAACAGTCTTTACCTATAGTGTGTGGCTTTGCCGTTTTTGCAATTACGTAGCTTAGATATATTATTTGAAGCAATTAAACCATATTCCTGTCGCTTCTCGAAGTTACAGCCAATTTTATTTGGATGCATTCTGTTGAGTGGTCTTGGAGTCGACTTGATTTCATTGCCTCATTAGAGAAGATAGAACTACATACAAGGCATATTGGACGGGTAGCGTCATGTAGAGCTGTTATAAAACCAAATTTTAAATAAGTGCAGTTATATTGACGCACTTTCACTTTCTTGATCTTCTGGATTTTTTGCAACTTTCTTGATGGTAAAGACATATTTTCAGGAATTCTAAACTTAAAAACTTAAATTAAGATTACTAAAGTATGCTGAACTTTAAGTTAAAGTAGAATAAATGTAAAGAAATGTAAGAATTTAAAACAACATAAAGAATAAAAACCTAAGAAGTTATGTGCGGCACAAAATTTTATACTTTTGAACCTTAACAATAAAAGCTCTGCCACTGCTGCTCCACCTCGGCTGAATTTGTTTCCTATTAGACTTTATTGGCAAAGGTACGTACTTTCTTGAGTCTTCGTGTTAAATAGTGCTTTGCTTCCCATTAGGCTAGTTTTTACTACAAAGCGAATTGTATTAGTAGTTTTTCGTTCTTTTGCACTAATACGATAGGAGTAAGCTTGCAGTTTGCGTAACTACAGGTTTCAGTCTATGATATAGTGTCTACGAGTACGGTTAAACTAAACTGATTTCTCACGAACGAGCCTAACTCACGACTGGAAAACTTTGCACTTTTAACAAAAAGGATTCCAACAAGTTGTACAAGTTGTAACAAGATTCGTTATTATTACATCATAATTAAACCAGGTTATTTGTAACTTTTTACAATTGGCACTAAACAAAACAAGTTTCGCGATAATTCTAACTTTTTGAGGATGCGCTATCGCCCCCTACGGGTTTTTTGTCTCTATTGTATCTCTTTCGCTCCCTAGGGGGCGATATCGCCCACTTTGAGAATCACTGTTCTAAATGATCATATTTCAACTGGGCTAAAATAAAAATGAATTTTTCTCGTTTCAATCACAATCGCAGCTCCAAAGTCAAAATTTTACCTTCATCTTGTTTATTTTCTTTCACATTTTCAAAAAAAATATTGAAAAAGCAGTTACCGAAATCATTTTTAAAAAAAAGTTTATTTCATAAAAATATCTTGAAAAAAATTTATCACTTTTCATCAATTTACTTTGGTATATTTCAGGTTATGGAATCACTTGTTTATATGTTTTCAGCTTTGACAACAATCGGCTTTTGTGTAACACTGGCAGCTATATTTCTTGTTAAAGATCGTCCACCAACACCACCTAGTGTGGCTCAAGCAAAAATAAGAAAAACAACAACCAATAATGAGGAGGAATCGTCAACAATTACGAAGTTTTATTCAACCTTAAAAAAACTATTTTCTAATAAAGTATTTATAGCTACGTGGCTCGTCTGTGGTTTAACGGTAACTATTTTTCGCTGCAACACTGTTCTTTTTACTTCAATTGTTCGTAAAAACTTTCACGGCAAATCAGATCTCAACATCACATCAGGTTTATCGTTACTTATTGGTTGGGTTATGTCTATTGTCGGAAGTTTTATAGCTGGACCTATAATTACGAAAACAAAAGCTTATAAGGGAATGGTAGTTTTTAGTTCGACAACACTGCTTGCATCTTGCATTGTTCTTTTGATCAGTTTGAAGATAGATAATTTAAAATTGAGTTTTTCCAGCGTTGTTATGCAAGGTTTTTTTTCGGGAATATCAAATACATCTTACTATGAATTGTTAGCTGAAGTTATTTATCCAATAAAACCAATATCTGCTTTTATGGTAGTATTGTTCTTAACCGGAAGTATCAAGTTAATAATATTGACTACCAGTCGATTACTATTAAGCAGTTCGGATCCTTTATGGTCAACGGCATTACCTGTTGCTATGACTGGTTTGGGGTTATTTATTGCTTTATTGACCAAACCAACTTATTTCAGAGAAAAAGCTAGCAATGATATTTCTGAAGAAACGGAACTAATCTCAGAAAGCGAAAAAGAGTGAATAGGGTCGACCTTATTCAAAGATTGTTAAAAAAGACCATTCAAAAAAATAAGACACTTAATATACGAGCAATAGTTTTGATTTTATTATGCTTTAGCTATTGTGGTTGTTGATTTCACGTTATGATAATTTTAACAAAATTATGCTTGTTTTGTTGTTTGATGGCATTTGCTCCAATCGTTTCATTTTTTTCTGTTAGCAGTATTTGTTTTTGTGAATTATGTACATCAATAATGCATCACAAAAACTTTTAACACCTTCACTACCAGACTGATTTTCTTAATTTGCCCATAAACTCAAAAACAGTTAGCCTATAAATTACTCTAACATGCAAATTGCGTTTTTCTTTTCATTATGCTATGCTATAACAAATTTAACCTTGAAAAGGCTCAAATTCTTTACTTTTAAAGTTGTCACATGGGTTCATGGGGTTGTGATGTTTATACAGTGACGTAATAATGCGAATAGGGTAATCTGACGTATTATTCATTCGTTTTAAAAACGTGGTCAGATAGTTCAGCTAGTTTAGGGTTAGATTAGTGTTTTACTTATGTTTATATGTGCTAGTTGCTTAGTTAGATTAGGGTTAGGTATGTTTTGTAATGAAAGTAATTTGTTTGTGTTACGTTGTTAAGTAATTTTTTTGTATCTGTCGTTGAAAAATTGCTAAATTTACTTAAACCTGAACAACACCCCAGACCATAAGGATTGAAACAACACTTTCTTACAGAAGTCCAAATTAAAACTTCAAACTCAAGGAGAAGATGTATTGGGTGTTATTTAAAACTTGCCAAACAAGAAGGAAGAGACATTGCTGCTAAAAAAACTAAGAAGGTGAATACTTTCCGTAAGCAGTGCCCAGAGAAACCCTTTTTCTTCGTAGAATGCTTTGGGAAGCATCACCAAAATTAAAATTGATAAAAAAAGTCTACACTAAAATAAAACCAGAATTAATTCTTTGGATGAAAAGCTAATTTTTTTTATAAAGTCAAATTTTAAGCATATTTTATTTTATTTCATTTTGTCGTAGTAGAATAGTTACTTTTTTTATCGTATGTATTTAGTTGTAAAAGGAAAGGTTTTCTTATTCCAATTCCAATACATAAACGTTTGTTGCAGACAGTGGTGAATATTGGGTGAGGCGAATAAGGCAGTTGCCTCGGGTGCCCCTTGAAAATAACCGCATATAATTTCATTTTGCTGTATATGATTTTTAGAGATCATTATGAAGTTGGGAAGAGAAGTAGGAAATACGAGATGGATTCTAAGTGAAGACCTTTTTTTTTATTGAGATTAACATGATTTTCGGAGAAAAATAGCGAAATACGAGATCAAAGCCCTCTTTTTTTTAGCTAACACCAATTTTTGGAAATTCTTGCTCGGGCCCTTAACTTTGAATATCCGTCACTGGTTGCAGACATATATGTATGCCTGTATGATTTGTTGTAAAATTTAAATTTCAGTCGTGTTTAATTCCATTTTGTGCCAATAAACACTTAATTTCTATGTACTGTAGAATAATCTACATATATTTAATTGCATAAAGACGATGATCTTATCGTCGCATTATTTACTCTAGTAATATGTTTATTTTCCAATTTACATATATTGGAATATCGTCAATTTCAATAAAATATATAGCAAATAACTATTGTCTAATTTTATCCTAAAAATCCACAACACGCATCAGAAAACCATGCCAAGAATCCCGACTAACTGTTCTATATGCCAAAAACCTAATAGTATGAAATGTACGAGGGTCACATGGTTTTACGCAATATTTAGCTGTGGCCCTAATGTGGGTCACACGGGTTAATCACAAAAACCTCGTGACCCTTGTTAGTGTCACGCGGTATCGAACATGTAAAAGAAGTTTGCCATTAAAAGTTTATAAAGATGGTCAGGCCAATGCAAACTATTTTTGGTTCGTTTGACTTAGCTTCGAGAAAACAAACAATACAATTTACTTGATAATGTACGTTTTGCCTTTGACAAGCGCCAATTTTTTCCATAATTCAGATGATTACAAGTATTTTATATCTTAACAATTTGTTAATTAACAGATAATTATAACAGATAATTACAAGTATTTTATATCTTAACTAAAAGCAAAGCCATTATGTTTGCTGACGATACAACTGTTTGGACTAGCCATAAAAATACATCAACTCTATTCCAACTCATGCAATCAGAGATGGAATTAATTGATCGATGGCTAGTTTCTAATAAATTGTCAATAAATATTGAAAAAACAAAATTTGTGCTTTTTAGTACTCCAAACTCAAATGTTGGAGGTAAACATTCTTTGTCAATAAGAAATAGATAAATTGATCAGGTAAATTCTCTAACATTTCCGGGTGTATTCATTCACAATAATCTTTCCTGGAGTCTACACATGAAATACTTGATTTCAAAGCTAAGAAGCTATTATGGTGTAGTGTGCAAAATAAAATCACTTGTAAACAAGGATTCACTACTCCTTCTGTATCATTCTCTAATTAACAGTCACCTCCAATATTGTATTTCAAACTGGTGTTTTGGTAATTCAACTTTAATTACAAAGCTTCAGCAAATTTGTAACAAATTCTTGAGAATGGTATTCGAATTGCCCTATTGTTCCAACATAAATGGCGCTATGAAACAATGCAACATTTTAAAAATAAATCAATTATATAAATTGGAAACTTCGTCCCTGATGTTCAAACTAATACAAGGTGGAAACACATCTCCTTATAGTTGTAATTTGCATTCAAATCCATGCAAATACAATACAAGAAACAAAGCTCAATACATAACACATCATTGTATCAGTATCAGAATCAGTATCAGTATCTTTTATTTCTGCTCCGCCACAACAAAAACAGAAAGAAATAAACAAACATATAGGACTATAGCAGAAGAAGAAAAAGGAAGAAGCAACTAAACGTTAAACGTTATAGCAAGCAGACAGTAATATTTGATATAGTAGTTATAGAATGATGCATGGTTGCAACACCTTACATAGAAAAGCAGATAAATACATAGAAAAGAAGATACATAGAACAAATAGAATTATAAGAGAGGGAAAAACATACTAGGAGATAAAAAAGAAAAGCGCGACAAAGCAAGACGTACCATGTATTTGAGGCATTGTTGCGTTGGTGGCAAAAATATGGTGGGAAGCAAACAAGCCTTTGACCAAAAAGGGTCAGACAGGCAAACAAAAGAAAATCCTGGTACCAAAAGAAATCCTGTCACGGGTCAAAAAGGACCGTTTCATGGAAACATGGTACGAAAGAAAAAAAAAAAAATACACCACACATAAAATAATTGTTTGAACATTTTCTGTTGAGATAATAGTCACACAATCTAGTCTTCTCTATTAGAAGCAGTTTCTCCAGATAGAAGTCCCGTGTTCTGAAAAATAACAAAGACAAGGCCAGACAAGGCCAACGGCCGAAAAAAAAAATACTAATAATAATAATAATAATAATAATAATAATAATAACAATAATAATATTCGTTCTAATCAAGCAGATTACCAGTAATTGTAGTCTAGATTAAAGTTGGTTATTCTATTGTAGATCTAAATTTAACGATTTCAGTGAGCTAATTACTGCGGGAAAGCATTTTTATTTCAGATAAAAATGGATTCAGGAAGTTCAAGCACATGTCTTTCTAATAAGCAATCATCAATATCGGTTTTCTTATCAAATCTCAATCAGGCCACAATCTTCAAAACAGTTTTAATCTCTATCAGAAAGAGTGTATGCTACGCAAGAGAATTGGAATCAATTGATATAACAAATTCAAACCGTTGAATGGACAATTCAACCTTATTTTTAACTAATTATTCCAATCAATTTACACAGTTGGCATGTTCTATTCTTTTCTAAACTTTATACTTCTTTATTCTCTCTTCGAACTGTATATACTGTATATATAAGTATATTTTGCTTTATTTCTATGTTTGTGTATTTGCAATGCATCCAAAAAAGGTTTCCGGACCTGGTGAAGTTTCTTTTCGGGAGGTTTTTTTTACTCACCGTGCTCAGTTGAGCTAAATTCATAGTTAGCAATATAGGGCGGTTGTGCCTCCCAATGATTTACATAACCGTTCCCGCACTGCACATTTTTTGCATTTTTTTGTCTTTTTAAATAATAATATTTAGTTTAAATTAGGTAACGCGGCCGTGCTTCTTATTTTTTATCTTTCTCAACTCTCTCTATACTTTCTGCATGTTTAACGTTCGTCGTTGTGTCGCGTTTCCTTTTCATGCTTCATAGTACTGTACATTGCATATGCTTAATGGTGTTGCTAAGCATGAATAAAATATCATCATCATCATCATTATCATGTTTGTACATGGATAAATTGATTGTCTACCCATTTCTTCAAAGACGTTGATGTGCAGTTAATATTCCTGGATTTTGTACCATTTTACTTGCTAACAATATCTATTTGCTTCCCATATTTGGTGTAAATTTGCCTATAAATGATTTTTCTTATGACATAATACTCGCTATCTTGCTCCACATTGTCATTTCTGGGATTTTTATTTTACATGTTAGCCGTAAATCCAATTTATTAAAAATGTCGCTTTGCTATTATATAAGATAAAATTTTGATTTAAAAAAAAATTATAACTTAAAGAAAAAATTAAGGTCAGATTTGAATTCAGCAAATTAGGTTAAAACAAGTGTTTGGCATCAATGCAACAGTTTTTTTGTTAATCATTGTTATTGATCAGAACAAAATCTTATTCAAATAACATTATCAAAAAATTGTTTGATTTTCAAAAAGTTTATTCAAACGATACCATAGATTATTTGTTGTTGTTTTATATTAACTTTCAAAAATTATTTAGTGTACAAAATGCCTTAAGCTAGAACACCCGCACATCAAATAAGAAATGCTGTATATTTTGTGATTGGTTTAAAAGCAATTGTGGTTTCAATCAGTGGCGTACCGAGGATTCCTGAAAGGGAGGTTCTATACTACCAAAATCAAAATGCTTAGTGAATACATTTTTTCAAGTGGTGAGAAAAGGTTTTCACTTTAAACCTGTCTCTAATTTTTAGTATTAGTGATCTCCAAGGGTTGGCCATGGCACAATGCCCCCCCTAAATACGCTACTGGTTTCAACCAAGTAGGCCAGTTTTTAATGGCGCTTGTCTTCTAGATGTCCAATAAAAACGAAATTTATTTGTTTTTCGGTTTGAGAATTAACATTGTAGTTCAACAAAGTATTACTAAACTGTTTAATTTCAAACTTAGTTTTAAAAAAAGCAGCGATTAACGTCAAGTTCATAAGCAAAATGTAGTGACGCTGCTTCTATAGCTACATTGCATAAAGTGTAACACTAGTAACACTATATAGTTTAACATGAAGATTTAGTTGATTACAAATCAAACTGCTTTAAAAACGAGAAGCACCGGATTACAATTTCGCTCTTGTTAGAGCTCGTCAGTGATGGTTATCTCACTGCGAAACAAACCAACTATTCTGGGTTGTGTGGTCTAGTGGTGTTGTCTCTTGTCTGGAAGACCACAGGTTGTCGGTTCGATTCGCAGTGAGATAAGCATCGCTGACAAGCTCTAACAAGAGCGAAACTCAAGTCTGGTGCTTTTCCTTTTTAAAGCAGCTTGATGTGTAACACTAGTAACACTAATTGCTTCATAATTGCAAAACTATCTACGCTACAGCTTCTGCAACTACAAAAGTAGCACGCTATTGGCCACCTCTCTGTTTTCTTTGAAAGCGAGGAAGAGTTGCCGTTGGATTGACTTTGCTTCTCGCCTTTTTGGACAGCATTATGTCATGAGTGTTTGTTCATATGGCAAGAACACAAACTTAATAAACAAACTACTCTTTCTATTACCCATTCCAGTTTAAGTTGTGTTGTTGCTCATAAATTTTTTGGCATTTTATCCTGAACCATGGACTCCTAAATAATAGAACTTGGACTGGAAACGAGAAATTACGAGTGTACAAAAGTAGGCCATTGCAGTAAAATTGTCTTTTTAGAAAAAAAATATTGATGCTTTTTTTTAAAAGCATAAATTGGTTAAATTAAAGCTTTACTTGATTGATATTTGCAGCGGAAACGTTTGGGTCGGCCCACAGCCTAGTTGAACCAAAAATGTTCTTTTTTAGTCGACTTGAATTTAGTACGAATGAGATTCTATGATAAACATCATCTTAGTCTAGCGACTATTTCTCTGATTTGGTATAAGCATGATTTAAAAAGCTACAATCAAACTAAAAGGCTATATTGAAAAACAAACAGTAGAATAACATCAACTTCTAAAATAGAATAACAAAAATATGTAATAAACAATTAGATAAAAATATATATGAAAAAATAAAATGCATACATGAGTAAAGTAAAAACTATTATCGAACGCATAAACGTTGTGACAAGCTTGGTTTTGGGAGAAGCTTGTAGAAAGCTTGTAGGTAACTAAGATCAATCATAAAGTACGTTTGATATGTACACAAGTACTACAAAATGAAAGACCAAAACAGAAGAATGAAAAAACTACGTAACAATATTTTATAAGTAACTGGACTGCAATTTACAGTTCATTTGCAACGTTTTAAGGTGGTTTATGTAACAGTAGCTTTAACAAAAATATACTTCAGGATGTGATACAAAGTAACACAAACCTAAACTTAAAAAAAGCAAAACATTAATGAATTTCGGCAAATTTTAGAAGCTTGACGAGTTTAAATGGTTTATAAAAAACAGTAACATTACTAAATGTTTAAATCCGGACAACAACAAACGAATTATTATTTTTACGCATAGCTAGACGTTATCTAAAAAAAACTAGTAATAATATTTGCAAAAATTAATAATTTTAACTGGGAGTATTTACAGTTTAATTACTATTAAGTTTTCTAATTTTGGCACTAGTACCTCTACGCCCCTTTTCCGTTAATTGGCGAATTAAATTTTTGCACATGCAATTGTAGAAACGTATTGACACTCCTTCTACAATATTGTGCCCGTTGCTACACAATACTGGAAGCGACCGAAAAGCAACATCATCATTAAAATAAGATATGTTTACAATTTCTTTAAAAATTTCCTGCTGATTTTCGGCACTTAAAAATGACTTTTTCAAGTCACTATTGCAAAGTTCAGCAAAAACCTTCCAACAAAGACAACCAATTTCATATAACTCGGTTGTTGGTTTCCAAAGACCCCCACGATTTATGCCATCAAAAAATTTGTTTGCATACTCATGCATAGTTGTTGTTAAAGGAGGAACATATTCAACTATGGTTGCAACAGTAGCTGTTTTGCATTCAACGCATCTTGTTGATTTAACCAGTGATTTGCAACAGTATCCGGTAACATAAAATATAACAGCTGCATCATTTTCTGTCGGCAATATATTAAATAGTAGCTCAGCTTGCAAGGCTTCTGCTGTGGCCATTAATTTATTGTTACTAGTGCATTTTGTTTTGACTATGATATCAATCTCAGCGATAGATATTTGCGAATATTTCAACAACGAGATTGAGCGGATTTTCCTGTCACTTTCTTGAAGTTGTCTCATAGAAATATAATAATTTGCTCCACGGAGTTGACGAATTCGGCTGAATCTTCGTTCAATCATATCTGATTGAATTTTTCCCAACAGCACATAATTGAAGCCACAGTTTTCCAAAAAGTATTTTGACATCTGCGTTATTGCTTCACATGTTTGATGCAAAGCACGGGAAGTGTGTTCAGTTAATCCAGGTTGCTGAATAGAAAAAAAAAGATATTAAGAAAATACCCATATAAACATAACAATGAAAACATTGTAACAAAGAAAATCACAGAAAGATCATTAAGTAATACAAAGATTTTGCAAACAGCCAGTCGGATGTGAATACAATAAATTGCAAGCAGCTGATCTAATAATTTTGTTTCAATTAAAAACTTACGTTATGACACTACTCTTGAAAATTAAAATATCAGATATAGGTATGAAATCTGTTTTATATTTTTAAACAAAAAAAGTTTGCAAAACATACTTACATTTGAATTTTTCCAAAAACTAACATAATGGCCAAAGTCCGTCAAAAATTTCAACTTCCAATCAGCAGTGGATCGAACTGGGTCACGAGAAATATCCCGTTTATGCTTTCCAATTTCTGATGTTGAAACATTTAAAATATTCCACAGCTTCAAAAACAAATCAATGGCAGAAGCAGTTTCATGAAATCCATATTCCTTTAATCCAATCACAGTTGACTCATAAAACACAGCCAGAGCAAGTTTAACATTAACTTTTTCTATACTATTGGGTTTTAAAACTGTTTCTGTTAGACGATGGGCAATCCTTAAAGGTTTTTGGCATTCAAGATTGTAAACTTTCTCTATATCTGCAAAACTGGCTGTAAGTGGAGTATCAAGTATGGGAGTCATACAAGGCATTTCAAACACTCTTCTGTTCACTAAGTTATTATATATATTCTTAATTATGTGAGTAGGGTCAAATATTAAAAAGATTTTTCCATCTGTATACTTGTTTGGAATGGATGCTTTCCATGCACCATTACAAAGAAAATCTTTGAAAAACTTTCTATTTGCAGAAGCATTGTCAACACAGATTCCAATAACATTAAATCCAATTTCATGAACAAGTAGCATAACTTTATCAAAACAAGCTTTTTGTGTTTCAGCTTTTAAATTTTTAATTGGGTAAATTCCTACCATATCTTGATAGCCACTAGATAAAGACTTAATCATGAAACACAAAGCTGTGGCAGCTACAGCACAACTTTCAGTCAAGCCAAAAACCTGTCCTCCACTTGACTTTTTAAAACACTTGTTTTTTTAAGCATTAATAAATAAAGATCATTATCAAACCATGGCTGTTTATTTTTGTTTTCAATATTTTGCTTGATGAAAGGGAAGCAGTAGTTAAAAGTAGATTTGTAATTGTCCATTAATAATTTAAATGCTAAATTAGGATTAGTTTCATTTAGTATTGCATTAATATCAATATTTTCTAACATTTCATTAAACTTGGTTATACTTTGGGGGGTAAAAGATCTTTTTTGTTGAGGTCTATACAAATTCTGTTTATTAAGATTAAAACACATATATACTGGTAGATGGTCAGAAAGTGGATTTAAAATGACTCCGGATTTTATTTGCTGTTGGTGTAAATTTGTCCAGATGTGGTCTAATACTGTTGCACTTGTATCTGTGATGCGAGTTGGTTTGTTAATAACTGGGAAGTAATGACCTTCAAGCATCATTTCAATAAAATTGCATACATGTTCATTATCTTGATTTGATAAATCATAATTAAAGTCTCCAGTGATAAAACATTTGTTTAGTGATTCATTACTATTATGGATACAATTGTAAAGATTATTCAAAAAGTTTTTATTTAAATGATTGTCATTAGAAGGAGATCTATAAATGTTACCACAGAATAAATTTTCATTATGTAATTGAATTTTTATAAAAATTGATTCAAAAATTTTTTCATTCATTATTGTCAACTCATCAATTAGGTTAAATTTATGGAAATTTTTAATACACAAACCAACTCCACCACCCTTGGCAACTTTTCTGCTGTTAGAGATAAAATTATAATTTTCAAGATTACAGTATGGGCCAGATGAATTATTCTGAATCCATGTTTCAGTCACAGCAATTATGTCTGGTTTGGAGTTTAGATTATGAACAAAGCTTTCTAATTTACTAAAATTTAAAGGATTGGATAGTGACCTAATATTAACACAAATAATAAGAAAACTATTACAAATTTTTTTATTAAAGATCAATGATTTTGTAGATTGAATTTCCAAGTATTGCTCTTGAAAGTGATGACTATTTGGGCCAATTAAGTTATCATGTTCTTTACTTTCAGAATTACTGTCATCAACAAAGATTGAATTTAATTTTTCAGCATTAACATATTTTTCAGGTCGACTACTTACAATTTTTTCTTTACCAGAATTATGTGAAATAAAGGAATTTTTATGTTCATAACAATTACATTTACAGTAAAAATTATTTGAGGCTATTGCTTGGTTCTTAAGTATTTTAGCACATTTTTTATGAAAGTGAGCTAAACATGTTTGGCATTGAATAGGCACAAAGTCTTTTCTAATTGTTTTTTGGCAAAATTGACATACAAGTTTTTTCAAAGTCATAATACTTAAGATTTATGTTGCACAAATGAGTAATTATATATATATAAAACAAAAAAAATTAAACTAAATAATTAATAATAAGTAATAAAATAAACAAAAAGTAAAAAAAAATACAAATAAATAAAACACAAATTTTAAATTGATTTTAGATGTATAAAATGAATAGTTTTATAAAGATAAGCTAAGGTTAATATAAAGAAAATTATGATGTGTCGTGGTAAGGTTAAATCAAGTACTGTATTAATTTGATTATTAAAATTACTAGTTAATTAAGAAGAAAATCTTATCTTACTAATATCGGATAGTTTATTGATAGCTTGTTTCTTACCTTTGAATGAACAGTATACAATACCTTTCATGCTCCAGACATTGCCAAAACCAAATACCTTTCTGGCTTCCTCCACAATCTTTAGTCTTTTTTTGGTTAATGACTCAGTAATTGATAGTTTGGGTCCATTCGATGTTTTCAAGTTCTTCTTATGCGAGTATACCATATTCCTTATTGACCTGCGAACAAATTTAATAATAATTGGTTTTTTGTTGGTTTTAGAAGGAAGAGGGTGACAAATATCAATATCAGAGTCACTAATACTAGTAGGCAAATCTAATTTGGTATTTAATATATTTAGCACATACTTCTCAACATCCATGCTACTTATCCTGTGATCTATATTGTTCCCATGCAATATGAGACAATTAGATCTTCCATATTGCTCTAAGTCATCTAGATATTGTTCCTGTTTCTCCACCATTTCTGCCAACTGTCCAACTTCAACTTTAATAGAATCAATAATAGTTGATAATTTCATAAGTTCTTGATGCTGTTCCATTTTTTCCTTTTCACCTGCAAAACAATTACAAGAAGCAGTATCTTGGTCTTTTTTGAAATAATCTTTTTCATACTTATCCTGTCTTTCCTTGACCTTGTTCAACAGTTCCATTACTTCATCAAGTTTCTGGTTCGCCATTGTTTTAAATATTTATCAAAATAATTTACCAATAATAACAAAAACCTTTAACCACTTATAAACAATACTTACTCCGTCATGTACCTTATTAAAAAAAAAACAGAATTCAAATAGAATTATTCAAATTCAAATACTATAACTTTTTATATTTTTAATGATACAATAAAAGTAACTGCTTGACTAAGACACCTTATAGTTACTTCCCAGTCACGTTGTGCAACATTTAATCTAAATTATATTTTATGCAAATATTTGTAAATGTTTAGTGACCAATAAATAAATGTGAATCTTGAATCTTCACAAGTGTTAAAATATTGCTTTTTTACTGTTTTTTTTTGTTGGGCAAGAAAATTTTTATTGGGCACTCTAGTTTTAATAAACTGTAATTTAAAGTTGCTGATTAAAGACTTTTAAGTAGGAAAAGTGCCATAAAATATTTTTCCTAATAGAACAATAGAATGTGAAAAAAACGAACATATACGATCTTTATCTGTTTTTATGAAAACGGCACTTCCAACCTCTCGCCAGCCCTAATTCAACCGCACGTTAAAAAAAAGCTTTTGACTGGCTTACAGTTTGATGATGCAATGGCGCATACTTTCATTTCAATAATTAAAAAACTCTTTTTGTGGCGGTCAAATACGATGTGCATGTAAACGATGGTATTATAAAAAAAAAAGTTTTGTCGGTCTTATAATAGGGACATTCCATGTCAACTTACACCCTTCTTTTGCCGACCATCTCCGATTTTGCTGAAATTTGGCATGTTTGTAGGTTTGGATGAGAAAATGTCTCACATCAAATTTTAAGTTTCTAAATCAAATAGTTTTTGATATATGAAGGTTGAAAATTATACACAAATCGCCGCTTGAACGTCCCTGATCGAGCAAAAGTGACCCTCCTGGCTTTATTTTTTGTTTGATTTTAAAGATGTTAATATCATTGAAAAGCTCTTTTCAGCAGCTTTCCAATGATATTCATATATCAAATGTATTTATGTAAATAAAAAAGTTAGCTTTTGTCGTGACGTTGTGACTTTGACCTCGCATGACCCCAAAAACCCCACTCTAGACAAAAAAGATTTTTCAATATTTTTGTTCCTCACATAGAGGACTATCAGCATGCCAAAAATCAAAGTGGGATCTCTATGGGTTTTTAAGATATTTTTTAATTAGAAAAAAATTAACAAAAAACTTGCGAAAATGATTTATTTGAAAATAACGACAAAGTTGCGAAAATGTTTATTGCGTAAATATCAACAAATTTGCATCATTAGGCACACCTATTCAATAAAATGCAAATGAAACAAGCTTCCTCAGCTTCTTCATTGTTTGTAATTGTCGTGCGCGTTGACGTCACTCATCACGTCTATTTTTTAATTAAGTTAACGACTGTTGCAACAGCGAATCCAAAGCAATTGCATTTCACGCCAGTTAAATAAGTGTCCAAACGTAAAAATTTAAGTGACCTTTCTAAATTGCAATTTCGTATACTTTATCAAATAAATTTTCAAAAACTTTTTTGCTCTAACAAAAGTTAAATAAATAATCTTTGCTCTGCTTAAATTTTATAAAGATAGCTTAAGTATTTTTTGAGTTATAAATCCTAATTTTGGTGGGATTTTGAAGCCCGGCCGTTTAGGAGTCAATAGCTCGAAAAACGTTGAGGAGAATAGGGTTAATATGCTAGAACGTTAACCGCATGGCGAGGCCTGGCAATTCCTTTATCTAGCTTGTTGTTCGCACTAAATAATGCAATTTTTGATAAACACAATTTATTTCTTTGAAATGCAAAGAAAAACTTCAGATAAAAAAATACCGGTAATATAAAATTAAAAATTTTTAGTCGACAACCAGGGTGCCGGAAGAGGAGAAATTGGAGGGGCAATTGTTTCCTGTTCAGCAATATTTTTAAAACGCGATGACACAAGGGGCAGATAGTGTCGTGCTTCCAGTGCTGCTTAAAGTAGGAAAATACATACAAATAGCTCCTAGTCGACTACTCCGTACGTAAAAATTAAAATCAAAAACTAGATTTGAAGTCACAAGCATTTAACAAAAAGGAGAAAGCAAAAAATATAAAAAAAAGTTACAGTACTAATTATAACAATAGCAAAGTAGATTATTTGTTTTTACTTAAATTCTAATACAGTTGCACTCAAAAGTTATGCTTTCGAATTAAAAATCACTAACTATATGTAACAGAAGGCAGATACACCATGTATACTTTTACTAAACACATAAAGTTTCAGTTTCAAATAAAGTTTCAAAAGAAACATGTTATTGGTAATTGTAAATGGTGTAAAATTTCAATATAGTTATGCTGACAAACTATCATATTTATACGAGCGTATGACAGAGGCAACTAATGCATTTAATCTTTCTAATGTATTAGTAAAAGACATATTTTGAATTTAAAGACGTATAAATTTCTTTATGAAGCACCTGCAGCATAAAATATTAATAATAATAACAATAAACGGGTATGAATGCTTGGTTCCATGACGTTTTTGCAATCTAAATCTACAGTCACGGCTTTTTTAATATAAACAATTTCCCTTGGAAAATGAGCTTGAAAGCGCTTTATTGCCGCGCAAAGTTTGAGTAAAAACAGTTAATGAACCGTTCAGCCTGAGCACTTTTTGCCCCAACCCCTGTCCTACTAGGGTTAACGTAAAAATAATTTTAAACATTTTCAGAAGGGTTAAAATTTTTGTCAAGTTAAATTGATAGCCGACATTTTTTCCTTTAAAAGTGATCTAAACAAGAAAAACAAATTTTTAGTGAACATTATTATTTTTTTTGTTCACTTCAATTTGATGTCTAAATATTACAAAAGAAAACAAATGAAAAGGACTATTGTTTTGAACATCTTGAGCTTGAACAAACGTTTGCTTACAAGCTTGATTTTTTAAGCTTGATTTAATCATTTTATTTTGCCACAGTGTACAGTGAACGAGATGGTGAAATGGAAGTTAGCGTTATAACTTTTAAATCTTATTATCTTATTTAAACATATTAAAATTGTTTATCATAATAATTCTGCTTACAAGCTTGATTTTTTAAGTTTGGTTTAATCATTTTATTTCGCCACGATGAACAGTAAACGAGATGATGAAATGGAAGTTAGCGTTATAACTTTTAAATCTTATTATACATTTTAAAGATAATAAAACTGTTTATCATAACAATTCTGCATACAAACTTGATTTTTTAAGTTTGGTTTAATCATTTTATTTCGCCGCGGTGAACAGTGAACGAGATGGTAAAATGGAAGTTCGCGTTATAATTTTTAAATCTTATTATCTTATTTAAACATAATAAAACTGTTTATCATAATAATTCTGCTTACAAGCTTGATTTTTTAAGCTTGGTTTAATCATTTTATTTCGCCACGGTGAACAGTAAATGAGATGGTGAAATGGAAGTTAGCGTTAACTTTTAAATCTTATTATTCACTGATTCTCAAAACAAAGTTCGGCTTATAACTTTTAAGTCTCCTTATACCTTTTAGGCATCTTTTAAGTCTCCTTATACATTTTAAACATAATAAAACTGTTTCTTATAACAATCCTGCTTACAAGCTTGATTTTTTAAGCTAGGTTTAATCATTTTATTTCGCCACGGTGAATAGTAAACGAGATCGTCGTCGTCGTTTGAAGGGTATCCACTCCAGGTCAGACACAAACAGGACTGGGGCCAGGGTTTATCCTTTTACTACCCCAGACTGCTGCACTGCCTGGATCAGATGCTGGCAGTGATGTCATTAAGCCAGCATCGAGTTTCGTCATCCAAAACCGTCAGACTTCGTGCTCCATGTGATGCCCGATGTATAGGGCACGCTGTTAGTACATGGTCTGCGGTTTGCTCAGAGGCGCCACACTCGCAATTCGGTGAAAGAGCGAGACCCCATTTGTGCATGGACGAATGGAATCGCCCAACACCAGTCCGCAGGCGGTTGAGCCTAACCCAAGCTACTCGGGATAAGCCCATCCCAACAGGCCTGGCACCGGTCTCGGGCACAAAAGCACGGAGCCTGAAAGCATTTTCACAGTACTCCGTTTTCCATTTGTGATTTGTCCATTCAGAGGCGCGGATGCCAAGTCTGGCAAGGTTGTCCAAGAGATTCCGTGCACCTGGCACAAACGGGCGTCTGGATTTTAGTCTCACTTGGCGAGTATCTAAGGACCCACTTAAGAGACCATAGAAGATATGATCGGGGTCCAGAGATCCACGGTAAGCCAAGGAGAGTGTTGCTCCCAGTCGGCGAAGCTCAGTTGGCTGGATGCCTGAGACTACAGGTAGGTGGTCCGTTGGAGTGGGACGCAGGCATCCAATAACCATGCGCAAGGCGTCATTTAAGACACTGTCAATGAGGCGAGTGTGAGCACTGCGACACCAGACTGGCGCACAGTACTCAGCTGTTGAGTAGACTAGAAATAAGGTGGCTATGCGTAGTGTTTTAGCACCAGCACCCCATCCCGAGCCCACGAGTCGCCTCAGCAGTGTGACGCGCGAGGATAGTTTTTTGCGCAATGCCACTAAGTGGTGACGAAACGTGAGCTATCTCTCCAGTTTTACCTCAAGATAAGTAGGGGTTGGACAGAACGGTAGAAGTCTACCAATGTTGTAGACCTTTAGCTCACGTTTGGCCTCTCGTTTGTTTAAGTGAAAGGCTGCCGTCACCGTCTTAGTGTGACTGAGCTTCAACCTCCAAGTCTGGAGATACGCTGACAGTGTGGACATGTCTTGGCTTAAGGTCCCCTCCAAGTCCTTCCAGTTTCCAGAAGAGTGCAACAATGCTAGATCATCAGCATAAGCAAACTTTCTGGAAATCATGGAAGGAAGATCGTACGTATAGATGTTAAATAGAGGGGAGCCAAGACCGATCCCTGAGAAACGACGTTTTTAAGACGGCGTAGCCTGCTTTGCTTGCTGTCACCGGTGGTAAGGATGAAACTTCGATTTCGGACAAGCTCCATGATTATTTTGACCATGTGCTTATCCGTAAGTAGTCTCAGCAGCTTGCAGGTAAGGCCACGGTGCCAGACAGTGTCATAAGCAGCTGTCAGATCGATAAATACGGCACCAGCCTTCTTTTTAGCCTCAAAAGAATCCTCAATGTTCTGTGTTAGCAGGACAACTTGATCTGCGGTTGACTTCCCGCGTCGGAACCCAGCTTGCTCTTTAGGGAGCAGTGGATCGACTAATGGTTTAGCGCGGGCGTAGATAAGCCTCTCGAGAATCTTGTAGTGGACACAGAGCAGAGATATCGGTCGATAACTCTTTGGATCCCCCACGGGCTTTCCTGGTTTTGGGATCGCGACCACAAGCGCTCTTCTCCAGATCTTGGGAATTTTGAGTCGGCGCAAACAGGAAAAAAGGAAGTCACGTAACCAGGACTTCAAAGTAGCTCCGTCATGGAGTATAAGCTCGGGGGAAATGGAATCAAGTCCCGGAGCTTTACTTGGTTTTAAATGTTGAAGGGCAGCAGCAAATTCTCTCTGTGAAAAATTGTCAGAGATATTTACTGCGTCTGGTGTTGTGGCCCTCCAAAGGTCAGACACTTCTTGAAAAACAAGTCGAGATGACTTGTGATCAACAGCCTCGTATTTCCCATTTCTAACCAGTTGAGATGCAATAGCATCGGCTGAAACGGGACAGTGACGAGGAGAGTGTCGTGACCTACCAGTAAGATTGTTCAAAATACTCCACGTTTTTCGACTAGAGTGTGAGAAGTCAATGCTCCGAACTGCATCGGACCATCGATCCCTCCGCTTTCTGTCAAGCTTGGCAAGCAGAGCTGTAGCAGCCAAACTTGAGTCGTCTCCCTGAGGAGACTGCAAAAAGGTTTTATAGAGAGATTCGCACTCTGCATCCCAACACGGAATATAGTTATTTTGATACCCGCGTGGGATAGTCTTTTTGGCTGCTTTCTTAATGGTGTTACAGAAGTCCTGGTAAGCCGCATCCACATCAAGTGAATCAGGCGGCAACAAAGTCTTTGCAAATTTATTCGTCAAAGCAATGTAGTGACTCCATTTGGCCTTGTGGAAGTTCCATCGCTTAACAGGCATGCTTGGCACTGCCATAGCAAACCTTGGTGGTGTAATAAGCGAAGTTCGATGTTGTGACCTGGGGAACTTGTCAAGGACACGTCTATCCGGTAAGCGACTGTTTGGACCTACACTAGCGAAAGCTAGATCTGGATTGGTGCCAGTGTTTCAGCGGCCAGAATAATAACTGGCAGCGTCCTTGGCATTATATAGGAGGGCAAGACAATTAATACTTTCCCAGCCAGCCAAACACTCACCGTCCGGACTGTTGTCGTCGTAACCCCAGTCAGCATGACGACAGTTAAAATCGCCAGCGTAAAGACAGGGGTGAGGAAACACTGTGAGATCCAGGGTTCGCAATCGCGTTGACGGTGGCTCGTAGACGTTCACTATTTTATAACCATCAACGTCCACACACAACCACTCGATCTCCGATGTTGGTGGAGATTGGTCCAAAAGCGTGTATCTCAGTCGCTCGTAGACAAAGTGGCAAGGCCATGCTTCCTGCTTAAAGAAGACCCAGCTAGTTGGTAGTTTGGAAGTACCAAATTCTCTGCATCATTGCAGTGGGTCTCCTGCAGTAAGATGACGAGTGCCTCAAACTGCATAGCGAGGTGATGAAGAACGTTCATCTTGCTTGAAGTGAGACCTTCGATGTTCAGCTGAAGAATAGTGGGTATTCGGAACTTGTTGGCAATGTGCCCTTAAAAGGGCAGTTTTATCCTGTCATTGCCCCGTCCTGAAAAGGACGTTTGCCAATTACCAGACCCACACTGAACATCGGAATGGGTGGATACCCTTCCGTTTTGGTAGGTTCGGTTTCGGTCTGTCATTTTTAAAATCAATGAACAGACTTACTCAGGCCCAGGCTGCGTGAAAGCACCTACCATCTGGGCCATAGTGAATGGAAGTTCGCGTTATAACTTTTAAATCTTATCATACATTTTAAAGATAATAAAACTGTTTATCATAACAATCCTGCATACAAGCTTGATTTTTTAAGCTTGATTTAATCATTTTATTTCGCCACAGTGAATAGTAAATTTTGCGTATTTAAATTCATTTCAACTCTTGATTTTGACAGCTCATGACGAAATTTATATGTATGAAATATTGTCACAACCTAATGAGATATTTGATGCTGTTTTTGGCTTGAAAATCAATTATGGTCTAATGTTAAATTGGATGTAGCCAGAAAAGACCAGAAGCATCTTGCAAGTGGTTAAAAAATCAAGCTTGTATGCATGAGTGTTATGACAAAAACCTTTATTGTGTTTAAAATGTGTAATGCGATGTGTATTTCTTTTTGCTTAGCTTGAATAGTTCTAATGGTAGTAATTTATCGGCAAAAACCCATTATACCAAAGGTATTGAAATGTACGGTCGATCGTAAGATAAATTTTATAATAAAGCTAAATCAAGGGCTCGGGATTTTATCCGAATTTGTTAGAAAATTTTACGCGAAAAGAAATCTAAATCTACAGTCCGATATCTGATATCGTTATCCGAATTCGTTAGAAAATTTTACGCCAAAACAACTTTCCTTGGAAAACCTCGTAAAATGCTTGATTAAACATGGTTGAAGAACTGTTCTCAATTTGTTTCATAAACAGTTAACAATTTGCCTTTTTCTCCTTTTGGCTGCTTTTTCCGAGATTTTGAGAACTACAACAACGGAGAAAGCTAGCTTCTTTTAGACAACAAACCAAAACATAAAGTTATATTTTTTATTGAACTTTTACAACAGGTTACTTAAGCGGTGGAAAGGGGACATGAAAAGTTCCGAGATGATTGTGTAATCTATTTTATCTAATACAGGTTTTTTTATAATCGATTGTTTTTTGGTCAAATTCCGAAAAAGTTTTAGTAAAATTACTTTAACGTCAGGAAAAGCCGATTAAAGTTTATCGAATAAAATTGCACAACTTAAAGTATTTTAAATGTAAAACTGCTTCAGGTAACTTTAAACACAGACCAAAAAGCTCCACAACCCGTGTGGAAACGGTACGAGTACTTAAACATATCTTTTAAAAAAAAAGGAAAACAATTCCTCGACTCAAATTTTAATTATGCTGTTCAACTCATTAAGAAGGTCATGGTTTATTTCGTATTAAAATTGATTACATTTTTCATAAATTTGGTTGAAGTATGCCGAAAAATTTTTAAAGTTTCCAAGTGTGCTATGAGTGAAAAACGTTGTGGAGCTTTGATGTAATTTGAGTTTTCATTTTAGGAACAATTGCAAGTTTGTTTTGTAGATTACGTGGTATGCCTAAATCGAAGATTAAGAGAACTTATTACAAAGATTATAATGCTCTTTCATGGCAACAGCAATGGCGTCGTCAAAAAGCATTGAAAAATGATGTAATAAAATATTTAGCTTCTGGTCATGATGGCATTACTATAGAAAACGAAACACCACGCGATATGTCTTCCATTTCAAACGATATAGCATTGCTAAATGCTTATGATTCAATAAATGTGCAACAAGAAAAAATCATCGAAAATGGTACTGTTGACAGTGAACCAGAAAATGAAGCAAGGCCTCGTGACAATGACCAAGGAGGGGCAGCAATTAATGCATTAAACCATATAAACAGTGAACTTGCTAAGGAAGGAACTTCATCAGATGTAATGGTAACTGAAAATTCGTACTCAATCACAAACATATTAAAGACTTGGGCTTTATCTGAAACTAATGTTCCGAAGTCATCTGTCTCGAATTTACTTAAGCAATTGCATAGAATTCACAACGAAATACATAGAATTCACAAAGAATTACCATAAAAAAGTTATAAGCCGAACTTTGTTTTGAGAATCAGTGAATAATAAGATTTAAAAGTTAACGCTAACTTCCATTTCACCATCTCATTTACTGTTCACCGTGGCGAAATAAAATGATTAAACCAAGCTTAAAAAATCAAGCTTGTAAGCAGAATTATTATGATAAACAGTTTTATTATGTTTAAATAAGATAATAAGATTTAAAAATTATAACGCGAACTTCCATTTTACCATCTCGTTCACTGTTCACCGCGGCGAAATAAAATGATTAAACCAAACTTAAAAAATCAAGTTTGTATGCAGAATTGTTATGATAAACAGTTTTATTATCTTTAAAATGTATAATAAGATTTAAAAGTTATAACGCTAACTTCCATTTCATCATCTCGTTTACTGTTCATCGTGGCGAAATAAAATGATTAAACCAAACTTAAAAAATCAAGCTTGTAAGCAGAATTATTATGATAAACAATTTTAATACGAGGGTCAGTCAATAAATAATGAGACTTTCTCAATTACTTTGGTGTTCTTGGAGTTATGCAACTGAAATTTTATGTGATGATTATGAATGGAGTTGTCATCTTATTTACAACAAAACTTGTTTATTTTCAGATTACTGTAGGTGTGACGATAAATTGAAATGACTACTAGGCTAGGAAACAGCTCATGCTTGGAACAAAGAGGAGTCATCAGATTTCTGTTGGCAGAGAGTGTAAAATCATGTGAGATTCTGTCTAGAATGCAAAGACAATATGGTCCTTCCTGTATGTCTAGAGCAAACTTCTACAAATGGGTGCAAGCATTCAAAGATGGACGCGAAAGCATTACTGATGATCTGAGAAGTGGAAGACCTGTGGATGTCTCTACCCCAGAAGCAGTACAGGCAGTTGAAGACCTGATCAAATCTGATAGAAGGGTCACTTTAGATGAAATTGCTACAAACTTGGACATCTCCCATGGCACAGTGTACGCAATTGTGCGTGAGAAGCTGCGTTTTTCAAAAGTCAGCTGTCGCTGGGTTCCAAAGATGTTAACGGATGATCACAAAATGCAGCGCCTGATGGCTTCCAGAGCATCACTACGCAGATACAGAAAGGAGGGAGATGTATTTCTATCGAGAATAGTGACAACTGATGAGACCTGGGTCTTTCATTATGAACCTGAATCGAAACGACGATCAATGGAGTGGAAGCATGTTTCTTCCCCAGTGAAGAAAAAATTCAAATCTCAGAAAAGTTTAAGGAAAGTCATGCTCACTGTGTTCTGGGACAGAAATGGGCCGATCACTATCAGTTTCTTGGAAAGGGGCAATACTGTGAACTCAGAGAACTACTGTGAGCTGCTAACTCAAGTGAAAAAAGACATTAAGAACAAACGGAGAGGACTTCAATCAAGAGGTGTGATTCTCCTTCAGGATAATGCAAGGCCCCACACAGCAGCAAGAACCCTAGCCAAAATTGAAGATTTAGGCTGGAAACTTCTAACACACCCACCCTATAGCCCAGACCTTGCACCATCTGATTTTCACCTCTTCGGCCCACTCAAAGAGAGTATGAGGGGAATTCACTTCCAGACTGATGAAGAAGTGAAGGCTGCTGTGAGCAACTGGCTAAGGACCCAGTCCACGGAATTCTATGCCAAAGGAATAGACAATCTAATATCAAGATGGAACAAGTGTGTTGCAAAGGAGGGAGACTATGTTGAAAAATAAAAAAGCATTTTTTGATTACCAGTCATTGCAAACTTGAGTTATTAAAAAAGTCTCATTACTTATTGACTGACCCTCGTATGTTTAAATAAGATAATAAGATTTAAAAGTTATAACGCTAACTTCCATTTCACCATCTCGTTCACTGTACACTGTGGCAAAATAAAATGATTAAATCAAGCTTAAAAAATCAAGCTTGTAAGCAAACGTTTGTTCAAGCTCAAGATGTTCAAAACAATAGTCCTTTTCATTTGTTTTCTTTTGTAATATTTAGACATCAAATTGAAGTGAACAAAAAAAATAATAATGTTCACTAAAAATTTGTTTTTCTTGTTTAGATCACTTTTAAAGGAAAAAATGTCGGCTATCAATTTAACTTGACAAAAATTTTAACCCTTCTGAAAATGTTTAAAATTATTTTTACGTTAACCCTAGTAGGACAGGGGTTGGGGCAAAAAGTGCTCAGGCTGAACGGTTCATTAACTGTTTTTACTCAAACTTTGCGCGGCAATAAAGCGCTTTCAAGCTCATTTTCCAAGGGAAATTGTTTATATTAAAAAAGCCGTGACTGTAGATTTAGATTGCAAAAACGTCATGGAACCAAGCATTCATACCCGTTTATTGTTATTATTATTAATATTTTATGCTGCAGGTGCTTCATAAAGAAATTTATACGTCTTTAAATTCAAAATATGTCTTTTACTAATACATTAGAAAGATTAAATGCATTAGTTGCCTCTGTCATACGCTCGTATAAATATGATAGTTTGTCAGCATAACTATATTGAAATTTTACACCATTTACAATTACCAATAACATGTTTCTTTTGAAACTTTATTTGAAACTGAAACTTTATGTGTTTAGTAAAAGTATACATGGTGTATCTGCCTTCTGTTACATATAGTTAGTGATTTTTAATTCGAAAGCATAACTTTTGAGTGCAACTGTATTAGAATTTAAGTAAAAACAAATAATCTACTTTGCTATTGTTATAATTAGTACTGTAACTTTTTTTTATATTTTTTGCTTTCTCCTTTTTGTTAAATGCTTGTGACTTCAAATCTAGTTTTTGATTTTAATTTTTACGTACGGAGTAGTCGACTAGGAGCTATTTGTATGTATTTTCCTACTTTAAGCAGCACTGGAAGCACGACACTATCTGCCCCTTGTGTCATCGCGTTTTAAAAATATTGCTGAACAGGAAACAATTGCCCCTCCAATTTCTCCTCTTCCGGCACCCTGGTTGTCGACTAAAAATTTTTAATTTTATATTACCGGTATTTTTTTATCTGAAGTTTTTCTTTGCATTTCAAAGAAATAAATTGTGTTTATCAAAAATTGCATTATTTAGTGCGAACAACAAGCTAGATAAAGGAATTGCCAGGCCTCGCCATGCGGTTAACGTTCTAGCATATTAACCCTATTCTCCTCAACGTTTTTCGAGCTATTGACTCCTAAACGGCCGGGCTTCAAAATCCCACCAAAATTAGGATTTATAACTCAAAAAATACTTAAGCTATCTTTATAAAATTTAAGCAGAGCAAAGATTATTTATTTAACTTTTGTTAGAGCAAAAAAGTTTTTGAAAATTTATTTGATAAAGTATACGAAATTGCAATTTAGAAAGGTCACTTAAATTTTTACGTTTGGACACTTATTTAACTGGCGTGAAATGCAATTGCTTTGGATTCGCTGTTGCAACAGTCGTTAACTTAATTAAAAAATAGACGTGATGAGTGACGTCAACGCGCACGACAATTACAAACAATGAAGAAGCTGAGGAAGCTTGTTTCATTTGCATTTTATTGAATAGGTGTGCCTAATGATGCAAATTTGTTGATATTTACGCAATAAACATTTTCGCAACTTTGTCGTTATTTTCAAATAAATCATTTTCGCAAGTTTTTTGTTAATTTTTTTCTAATTAAAAAATATCTTAAAAACCCATAGAGATCCCACTTTGATTTTTGGCATGCTGATAGTCCTCTATGTGAGGAACAAAAATATTGAAAAATCTTTTTTGTCTAGAGTGGGGTTTTTGGGGTCATGCGAGGTCAAAGTCACAACGTCACGACAAAAGCTAACTTTTTTATTTACATAAATACATTTGATATATGAATATCATTGGAAAGCTGCTGAAAAGAGCTTTTCAATGATATTAACATCTTTAAAATCAAACAAAAAATAAAGCCAGGAGGGTCACTTTTGCTCGATCAGGGACGTTCAAGCGGCGATTTGTGTATAATTTTCAACCTTCATATATCAAAAACTATTTGATTTAGAAACTTAAAATTTGATGTGAGACATTTTCTCATCCAAACCTACAAACATGCCAAATTTCAGCAAAATCGGAGATGGTCGGCAAAAGAAGGGTGTAAGTTGACATGGAATGTCCCTATTATAAGACCGACAAAACTTTTTTTTTTATAATACCATCGTTTACATGCACATCGTATTTGACCGCCACAAAAAGAGTTTTTTAATTATTGAAATGAAAGTATGCGCCATTGCATCATCAAACTGTAAGCCAGTCAAAAGCTTTTTTTTAACGTGCGGTTGAATTAGGGCTGGCGAGAGGTTGGAAGTGCCGTTTTCATAAAAACAGATAAAGATCGTATATGTTCGTTTTTTTCACATTCTATTGTTCTATTAGGAAAAATATTTTATGGCACTTTTCCTACTTAAAAGTCTTTAATCAGCAACTTTAAATTACAGTTTATTAAAACTAGAGTGCCCAATAAAAATTTTCTTGCCCAACAAAAAAAAACAGTAAAAAAGCAATATTTTAACACTTGTGAAGATTCAAGATTCACATTTATTTATTGGTCACTAAACATTTACAAATATTTGCATAAAATATAATTTAGATTAAATGTTGCACAACGTGACTGGGAAGTAACTATAAGGTGTCTTAGTCAAGCAGTTACTTTTATTGTATCATTAAAAATATAAAAAGTTATAGTATTTGAATTTGAATAATTCTATTTGAATTCTGTTTTTTTTTTAATAAGGTACATGACGGAGTAAGTATTGTTTATAAGTGGTTAAAGGTTTTTGTTATTATTGGTAAATTATTTTGATAAATATTTAAAACAATGGCGAACCAGAAACTTGATGAAGTAATGGAACTGTTGAACAAGGTCAAGGAAAGACAGGATAAGTATGAAAAAGATTATTTCAAAAAAGACCAAGATACTGCTTCTTGTAATTGTTTTGCAGGTGAAAAGGAAAAAATGGAACAGCATCAAGAACTTATGAAATTATCAACTATTATTGATTCTATTAAAGTTGAAGTTGGACAGTTGGCAGAAATGGTGGAGAAACAGGAACAATATCTAGATGACTTAGAGCAATATGGAAGATCTAATTGTCTCATATTGCATGGGAACAATATAGATCACAGGATAAGTAGCATGGATGTTGAGAAGTATGTGCTAAATATATTAAATACCAAATTAGATTTGCCTACTAGTATTAGTGACTCTGATATTGATATTTGTCACCCTCTTCCTTCTAAAACCAACAAAAAACCAATTATTATTAAATTTGTTCGCAGGTCAATAAGGAATATGGTATACTCGCATAAGAAGAACTTGAAAACATCGAATGGACCCAAACTATCAATTACTGAGTCATTAACCAAAAAAAGACTAAAGATTGTGGAGGAAGCCAGAAAGGTATTTGGTTTTGGCAATGTCTGGAGCATGAAAGGTATTGTATACTGTTCATTCAAAGGTAAGAAACAAGCTATCAATAAACTATCCGATATTAGTAAGATAAGATTTTCTTCTTAATTAACTAGTAATTTTAATAATCAAATTAATACAGTACTTGATTTAACCTTACCACGACACATCATAATTTTCTTTATATTAACCTTAGCTTATCTTTATAAAACTATTCATTTTATACATCTAAAATCAATTTAAAATTTGTGTTTTATTTATTTGTATTTTTTTTTACTTTTTGTTTATTTTATTACTTATTATTAATTATTTAGTTTAATTTTTTTTGTTTTATATATATATAATTACTCATTTGTGCAACATAAATCTTAAGTATTATGACTTTGAAAAAACTTGTATGTCAATTTTGCCAAAAAACAATTAGAAAAGACTTTGTGCCTATTCAATGCCAAACATGTTTAGCTCACTTTCATAAAAAATGTGCTAAAATACTTAAGAACCAAGCAATAGCCTCAAATAATTTTTACTGTAAATGTAATTGTTATGAACATAAAAATTCCTTTATTTCACATAATTCTGGTAAAGAAAAAATTGTAAGTAGTCGACCTGAAAAATATGTTAATGCTGAAAAATTAAATTCAATCTTTGTTGATGACAGTAATTCTGAAAGTAAAGAACATGATAACTTAATTGGCCCAAATAGTCATCACTTTCAAGAGCAATACTTGGAAATTCAATCTACAAAATCATTGATCTTTAATAAAAAAATTTGTAATAGTTTTCTTATTATTTGTGTTAATATTAGGTCACTATCCAATCCTTTAAATTTTAGTAAATTAGAAAGCTTTGTTCATAATCTAAACTCCAAACCAGACATAATTGCTGTGACTGAAACATGGATTCAGAATAATTCATCTGGCCCATACTGTAATCTTGAAAATTATAATTTTATCTCTAACAGCAGAAAAGTTGCCAAGGGTGGTGGAGTTGGTTTGTGTATTAAAAATTTCCATAAATTTAACCTAATTGATGAGTTGACAATAATGAATGAAAAAATTTTTGAATCAATTTTTATAAAAATTCAATTACATAATGAAAATTTATTCTGTGGTAACATTTATAGATCTCCTTCTAATGACAATCATTTAAATAAAAACTTTTTGAATAATCTTTACAATTGTATCCATAATAGTAATGAATCACTAAACAAATGTTTTATCACTGGAGACTTTAATTATGATTTATCAAATCAAGATAATGAACATGTATGCAATTTTATTGAAATGATGCTTGAAGGTCATTACTTCCCAGTTATTAACAAACCAACTCGCATCACAGATACAAGTGCAACAGTATTAGACCACATCTGGACAAATTTACACCAACAGCAAATAAAATCCGGAGTCATTTTAAATCCACTTTCTGACCATCTACCAGTATATATGTGTTTTAATCTTAATAAACAGAATTTGTATAGACCTCAACAAAAAAGATCTTTTACCCCCCAAAGTATAACCAAGTTTAATGAAATGTTAGAAAATATTGATATTAATGCAATACTAAATGAAACTAATCCTAATTTAGCATTTAAATTATTAATGGACAATTACAAATCTACTTTTAACTACTGCTTCCCTTTCATCAAGCAAAATATTGAAAACAAAAATAAACAGCCATGGTTTGATAATGATCTTTATTTATTAATGCTTAAAAAAACAAGTGTTTTAAAAAGTTTCTGAAAAACAGGAGTGTTTTAAACAAAGCAAACTTCAATAAAGAAAGAAATACATACAATCGCGCCTTACAAGAAAAAAAACAGAGTTATTTTAGACAAACATTTAAGAAATTAAGTAATAATTTAAAAGAGACCTGGAAAAATATAAACAAACAACTAGGTAAAGTTAAACCATCAGTATGTTCTTCCATATCCATAAACAATAATTTGGTAAATGACTCTCTCCAGATTACTAATTATTTTAATAATTACTTTGTCAATGTTGCAAATAATTTAATATCAGATTTACCCCAAACATCTCATAGTTTTCAAACATTTATGCAATCTCCCACATTGAGCACACTTTATCTCTATCCAACTAGTTTAACTGAAATAAAAAAATTAATCAGTGACCTTCAGCCTAAAAAAAGTACTGGCATTGATGAAATTCCCTCACCTATTTTAAAAAGCACACCAGACAATATGTTAATAGCTCTGACACATGTGTTTAATCTTTCGTTAGCTTGTGGTGAATTTATCTCTGACTTTAAAACTGCAAAAGTAGTACCAATTCATAAAAAGGGTAGTGTAACTAATGTATGCAATTATCGCCCAATCAGCTTACTTTGCTCAATGTCAAAAATATTGGAAAAGTTAATGTACAATCGTGTAGTATTATTCTTAAAAAAACAAAACTTTTTTTATAAATATCAATTTGCCTTTAGAAAAAATCACTCAACTAGTCACGCAACTTCATTATTAATTGAAAATATTGCTGAAGCTTTTGAAAACAAAGAACATGTACTTGGCATATTTCTTGATCTATCTAAAGCATTCGATACCATTGATCATAAAATTTTATTATCCAAATTATGGCATTGTGGAATTCGTGGTGTAGCGCATGATTGGTTTTGTAGCTATCTTAGCAACAGAAAACAATTAGTTGAAATAAATAATATCTGCTCCAATACTAAGTCAATAAAATATGGTGTCCCTCAGGGTTCAATTTTAGGCCCTTTACTATTCTCAATTTATGTAAATGATTTAAATAATTGCTTAACCTTAGGAAAATGTATTATGTACGCAGACGACACTAACATATTTTTAAAAAGTAATTGCTATGAAACCTTATATGAAGCTGCAAATAAGGAGTTAGGGAACATAGATAAGTGGCTTCTGGCAAATCGGCTATTTCTAAACACTGACAAAACACATTATGTGATCTTTCGCACACCCAAAACAAAGCCTCCCTCAAAAAAACTGACAATTTCAATTAGAAATAAATTTATCTCTCAGCAACCAAAAACGAAATTTTTGGGAATAATATTTTATGAACATTTAAGTTGGAAATTGCATATGAACTTTGTTCTACGAAAAATCTGCGTAAGTTATGGTACTATCAAAAAAATTTCAAAACACTTTTAACAAAAAAACTTTGCTTGTATTGTATAACTCCCTGATAATCAGTCATATAAGATATTGTATTACAACTTGGCATATTGGTAATAAAACCACAGCCTCAAAAATTCAACGAATCGCTAATAAATTCATACGATTAACATTTGGATTACATCATAGAGCTAACGTTACTGACATCTTGCGAAACAACAACGTAATGACAATTGATCAAATAACCGAATTAGAAATAACTTGTTTTATGTACAAATATATAAAAGGCATGTTACCACCATGTTTTGATCATTTTTTTCAAAATAACCTGATAAGCGACAAATTCACTAAATGTACAAGAAGCCAGTCCAAATTCTATCCTTCATTTTGTAGATTAAATGTAACTAAACAATCTTTAAGATACAGAGGTCCTCTTGCTTGGAATAAAGTCCCAACAAGCATTAAACAGATAAAATCATATAGTAAATTTCGTACAGAATTTCAAAAGCATCTTATTGCAACGTAATTTTTAATGATAATAGACTTCATAAATTTTAAAACTTCTGCTGCTGGTTTTTTATGTTACAGGTAACTCCACCAAATTGTACAAAGAAATTGAAGGTGATAAAAGCCCGATGCGACTTCAAAGGCAACATCCAAATCATTTCGGCCCATCCAGTTCGATGAAAATTCACATAATTTAATTATTTTGCACCTATTGTTGTTCACTATTTGTATGTTTTATCTTATGCATATAAATATTTTTTTTTGTCCAGCCATATGCTTTTGAAATGGTCCTTTTGACCCGTGGCAGGATTTCTTTTGGTGGGTTTCTTTGCCTGCCTTGACCCTTTTGGTCCAGAACCTTTTGGTCTTTGAGTTTGTTGTTTCTCCCACCCATGATTACACAACATTCTCTGACTATGGCTCGGATGTGTGTATTAATTATCTTCTTTTCGCTTTCCTTTTCTTATTAACATCACATCGCTTTGTTCAAAGGTACAGCGACCATGCACGACCATGCAAGCATGACGTTGTGCATGTAATAACGTACTTCGTTTAGTCGCTGCTTCCTTATTCACAATCTTTATTTCTACATGCACTATGATTAATTTCAAGTTGATTGTGAGTAAAAATGAAATAAATAAATAAAAAAATAGTAAAATAACCGTTTGAAGAACAAGCAGCGATAAGTAAAAAAGTAAGTAAGAAATGAACAACTAAAAGCAAAACTAGAAAATAAGCAAATCTCGCTAACAAAGGTAGATAGATATATTTTTTTATTTTGTGATATGAAAAGTGTCGCATAAAATACGGGATAAAATAACACATTTTGGCTCCAATATACAGTATATATATTTAATTAAAAAATGTTTTCTTTGTTTTACACTGTGGAAGATTAGATTGCTAATTTTCAGAAGATATTATTCACCACAAGGCCTCTCCAAGACAACTTTGAGAAAAACATGTTAAGCTGTAAAGGCCCTTTCTTAATATAAGGGCAATTCTATGCCAAACTGTTGTAGCATGTAAAGTATCCACTTCAAGTTAATACATTAATAGGATTGGACTTAATTATTTTACTGCAAATTGCGATTGTATTACGTGGATTAAATCCTGTTAGCACTGTACCAAGCCACAACCGTTTATTTTTTCATCCAAAACTGTCAGACCTTGTACTCCTTGTACTGCCCAATGCATGTGACATTCCGATACAACGTTATCTCTAGTTTGTGCAATGGTGTCGTATTTGCAATGAGAGAAAGCAACAATACCTCATTTGTCTATGCACTAACAAAAACGCGCAATTACATTTCGCAGGCGGAATGGGCCAACTGGCCCCAACCGACTGGGCGAAGCCCAACTAGACGCAGCCAACTGGTTAGTTAGGCTGCGGCCAGTTGTCTTTGGTCCGTCTGAAGGCGTTTATGCATAACTCTTGTGAGCACGCTATTTCGAACAGGTGGGCTAGGCGCTGGTAAAGAAAGAACGAAGCCGGATGTACTCTCATAGTACGAGTACTCCGTGTTCGATGCATGATTTATGTGATGGGAAGAACGGCTGCTTAATCCGGCAAAATTGTTGACGTTTTTTGCGCAACAGGCATAGACAAGCGTTTAGACCTTTGCGTTTATCGGCAGGCATTTGATAACCGATATATATACCATACAGGATCTAGAGCAGTGCTCTACAACTTGTGCTGCGGAAAAACGAGAAACATAACCTTTAAAATAGAGAAAAAGCTATCAGCATGTTTTTTTGAAGTAGCAACTAAAAAACTTAAAAAATTAATTTTACAGTATCTCATTGTGTAATGTCAAGACCTTTTTTGGCCTTTATTAAATTTTGAACGCTTTTCTTCATATGAAGCTTTATTTGTGCATGAGCATATGGAAGTAAACATAAAAACTCTCGACAAATAAATTAAAATTTTTTTGATCAATTTTCACCCAGGCTCGATTGTGTACGATAAGCGCAAATTGGTAACTTCAGTCGAAAAAAAGTCATCGCTTTCTTTTTAGAGTTTAGATTCAAATTTTTAGGTTTTTATGACTGCCAAATGAAACTTCAGGTACACCTAGATGCTAAAAAAGTCGCGGTTGATTTGGGAGGAACACTGTTTTTCTGACACCCGAGACTATTTTGCTTACTGTCGCCGTTAGAGTGAAATTTTTGTTGCGAACTAGTTTTATAATCATTAGAACCATGCATTTATTTAGCAGAAACCTCAGCAGCTTGCAGTTAAAGTCAAGCTTGTATGAAATAACAGTGTCATATGCAGCTGTCAGTTTGACAAATAGCACTGGCATTTTTCTTAGTCTTGAGAAAATTGTCGATGATTTGTATTAACAGAACGACTTGATTCACGATTGACTTTTTGCGTCAAAACCATCAATTGGTTTGTTGCGGACGTAGGTAAGCGTCTCAAATTTTTCCAAAGGAATATAAAGTTAATGACTTTGTCAATAACTTTTTGGGTTTTCTACAGCCTTCTTTGTCTTTCGAATCGCGACTACTAGTACTCTTCTGTAGATTTTTAAAACTGGAGTTGACGTAAGCAGGAAAAGAGAAAGTTATATAATCAAGACTTTAAAGCAGCTCTAACATGGATTATAAGCTCTGTGCATATAAAACTAGGGCCCGGAGCTTTATCTGGTTTTAGGTGAAAAAACCCTTGCAAACAACCCAGGTTATCCGCAACTAAGATATCCAAGTTGATTTCATTCAAAGGTTTTCAATGAGTGGGTCATTTCAAAACTACAAAGACGTCGGAATATAATAGGACAAACATGTTACACAGGAGTCATACAAAAATTTTTAAAAAATGACATTTTCAGTTCAAACATACAATTTATTTCGAAAAGCAAATGAAGACCAAAATGGTTTTCACGTTTACATGAAAAATTCTTTTTGAATTTTTAAAGTGGAGCTTTTTTTGTCTTTATTTAACTTTCAAAATAAATTTATGAAACAGTTTTGCAATAAGTAAGGACCGTTTTTTAAAAACTTTGGCAAAAAAATTTTATTGGAGGAAAAAAGTCATTGGTGTAAATCTCAAACTTTAGAACCGTCATAAATTTGTTACTTCTTGTTTTATTGAAAATTTAATTAAAGTTGAAAATTAAAGTTGGAACCTCCTATTCTATTGAAAATTTAATCGTATCAAACGTCTTGTTTTTATTTTATGTTTTCTGTTTGCCAAGCCCACATATCAAAGCTATAAAACTTTTTACAAAACTTTTTCAAATAAGTAAACTTATACATAAATAATACGTCGGATTTGTCATTGTAAGGAATTTTTTAACATAAAACCGGCCTGTTACTTCAAATGCAACGTGAAATGTAATCAAAAAATGTCAGGTGTTGTTTAATTGTCTGAAGGCCTCAGCATAAGAGCTAACATGTGAACTAGTCAATTTCTATATTTTTCCCACAAATCAATAGTCATAAGAAAGTTTTGTAAAAATGCGTAGTGTAAGGATTGAATTTTGTCCGCATGATGGGCATTCAAACAGTCCAACAGCAATTGTTTTATACAACGCAAGGTATATTTGCTTATGAAGAGAATTTAGGAAAAATTTAGGAAAAAAATTTTACCATGCATTTTTCAAAAAAATTCTCGAAGCGCGCTTTTCACTGTCGAACAGATACCGACGCGAAAAAGTTAGAGATTAACTATTTAATGAGAAGTGACGTGCTCCTTTTTCTCTTTAACCAAAACTAATATAGCAACGGGACTAGCGAGCCGCATGGGGTTCGCCGACTTTTCATTTGCGGCTCTTCTAGCTATAACGAAATCGAACAATGTACGATTGTTATTCACAATTGAATTTGGATCAAACAAGATTTCTAATTAGGTGCTAAGTAGGGTTATAGCGCGGAAATAAAGCATTTCTTTGTTTGTTGTTCAGGACCATCTACACTACAGCAAAAATTTGAGCAAAGCGAGCGCTATCTTTCTTTCATTATTTCTCGCCCGCCGAGACACGCTGGTAACATTAGAATAAAAGAAACAAAGATAGTGCTCGCTTCTCTCAGATTCGCTTCTCTGTAATGAAATTTGAAAAATCATAATATCATGCAAGTCTAACAAATGAAGATTTGAAAGAATTGATTCGCACCACTTTGACTTGATATCGCCAGATTTTCAAAAGCTTGGTGATAAAGTGGAAATCCATAGTAGATCTAATGGTGGTAAAATCTCGGAAAAATTGTAAATCGCGTAAAGTTGTATTTGTTTTTATTATTTGTTTAAAATTTGCTTTGTTTACTGAATTTGCATTGACACCTCAAACAGAATTTGTGGCTTCCGGCAGTTTTGAATTTTCACATGTGGCTCTTTCATTGAAAACTTTGCCCAACCCTGTAATATAGCAACTATAAATGCTTATGAAAAAATACTTTAGGCATTGAGACCAAATTGCCGTTTAAAAACTTATATGTTGCACAAAAGCAAATACAAAATTAAAACAATCAAATTTAAGTAAACTTTTTGGGAGGTTTACGCATTGCAGGCGGCATTAAACTTTCTTTTTTTGAAAACATATTTCAGTTTAGTTAGTATTTTCTATTGTCATATGACTTTAACTACACTTTAATTAATGCTTATTTGGTACGGTTGACATCTGAAAATTTTTGTAAAGTTCATAATAAAAACCTTTAAAAATATTTATACAAAAAATCGTGTTAGAATTGTGAGTTCAAGAATATAGCCAAATTCTGTACCGTATTTCTTTGATTAAAATGCGCCCTTGATTAGTATGCGCCCTTGTTTAGAATGCGCACGAATTCGCGATGAAAAAAATAGAATGCGCCCTTGAATACAATGCGCATAAATAAAGTCACCTAGTAGCATAAATAACGTCACCTAGCGGACAGTGCAAAACTAGTGTTGCTTGCCTGCTACATGAGCACTTTCACAACTTGTTCGTCATAAAAACACCAATTATTTTGAATTTAAGGTGTTCGAAGCTACTTTAAAATAAATTACGGTAGGGTTAAGGTTGGCCGAAAGTTGTTATCAAGAAATAGAATGCGCCCTTGATTAGAACGCGCCCTTGTTTAGAATGCGCACAAACACGTGATAAAAAAAATAGAATGCGCGCATTCTATTCGAAGAAATACGGTATTTAGCAAAACAAGAATGGCATACTTGGTCTAGCCGTAAATGGCCGAGCCAAGTATATTACTATGATAAATCAATAAACACATCATTGACATTACCAATAATGGCCCATGCAAGGATATCTCTTTGATAAAATAAGACTAGTATACTTGGTCTAGCCGTAAATGGCCGAACCAAGTATATTACTATGATAAATCAATAAACAAATCATCGACATTACCAATAATGGCCCATGCAAGGATATCTCTTTGATAAAATAAGACTAGTATACTTGGTCTAGCCGTAAATGGCCGAGCCAAGTATATTACTATCATAAATCAATGAACACATCATCGACATTACCAATAATGGCCCATGCAAGGATATCTCTTTGATAAAACAAGAAAGTATTCTCGATTTTGCCATGTTTGACCGAGTCAAGAATATTTCTTCCATGAAACAAGCTTGATATCCTTGGCAATTCCAAGTACGGGATACCCTGTGATATCTCTTGGATAAAACGAGAAAAACATACAATGGCCGGGGATAAATCACAAAAAAATTCTGCTTGGGTAGTAATAAAGTTAGCATGATTCTGGAGTAACGAGAAATGCTTTTTCAAAATATGGATAGATTTTATCTTAAAAACACTATTTATTTATGTTGAAAAATAGGCAGTGGTTAGAGGTCCGGTACCGAACTTCAAATTTTTAAAATTTAAAATATAGCAAATTTTACTGTTATAATTTTTTGACATTAGGTGAAAAAAATTTTTATTGTTTTTATTAGAGAGTATAAAAGACGATTGTCTTTGCAGCAAATGTTGCTATGATTGTTGGAATGTATAATGCACGAAAGTAAATATCATCAGGATTTAACAAAAAAGTGAGACCTGTAATACGTAGAACTTGCAGATTGGAAAGCAGCAGAATTCAGTTTTAGCTATGTTGTATGTTGGATTTTGTCATCTTAAATAGCAAGAAAAAATTTTTTTAATAACAATATACTAATTGCATTAGATTTGCTTCTTCTGCGAGACTTTTAATTTTCACTAAAACTCTTGTCGTTGATACATTCTTTTGTTCCTACCTTCTTCAAAATATTTCCGGTGATTCTTTAATTTTATAGGGTAAAATTTTTATGTCTTTTAGCAATCACAGTAGAATAAATTTCGTTGATTATTTCAAATTATTTGGGTCAGTAGACAATGTTTGTTGCTTTTCTTCTGAATGTTACCTTTTGTTACGCTAGTAAAAGTTTTTTAAATTTTGGAGAGTTTCACCAATTTTAGTTTTTGAAATTTTTTGTAGAAATTGATTTAATCTTATACTTGTTCGGTGCCTGTTATGAAAAGCTCTCACCGATAACACAATCCTGGCTGTTTACAAGATGAAATTCTTAATCTTCTTTATTAATAAATTATGCTCCAATCAACCTAGGAGCCCAAAATAGTATACAATAAACAGCAAATACAGGGTCAGTAGCTTACTTGTTCAGCAATCACGTAAACAACTAGAGAATTGCGTTTAAAAAACTATGACTTCACAAAGCTAACAAAATTTCCAATAATCACCAGGTAACATTCTATCATAATCGAATCATAATAATGCTTCCGAGCGCGCCTTATTTATATCACTCGGTCACATGTATCTAGAAAGTTCTTTAAATTCAGGTTAAAAACAACAATTACCCAATATTGCAACATCTTGCTAGATTCAGCGATTCACAAACATGCAATATTGCATCATTGTGAAAACAAGTCATGCGGAAAGTCTAGAATTTACTATAACAATGAGGACAGTGTTGCCAATTTCTTATAAATAAATGTAAAATATTTAAATTGATTATCAAACCGTTATTTCTTCGGCTATTTGAGCCGGACCAAAGCGCAATCAAAAAGATTTCCCATGAGACTGTAAAAATATAAAGTGTGCGCGATTTTTAAGAACGGAACACCTTGGGTTAGTTACACATGGATTGCTTAATTTTATGATTGTAATAATAGAGTAAGCTTTGTAATTGTAGTTTGCTCTCATTTTCGTATTGTTTTATTTTTATTCTGGTTGCCAAATAATTATTTACAACAATGCTGATTTAACAGTTTTTGTTAACAATTTTAGTGCCATAGTAGTTAATGCCAAGTTTTATAATTGAGATAAGCATTTACTAATCAAAAAATACCAAATTTAAAAAAATTTTTTTATAAAACTTTTCCTTTAATTTGAAACAAGTCAAAGGTTGAAACAAGTCCTAATTTCAGTGACAATTATACTATAAAGTTTATTTTACGCTTTGCTGATGGTTCGAGCTTGCAAATCAATATATTTATTTTTTTTAGTTTTCTTATTCATTTTTTAGTTATTTTATTGTACCTCTTTGTTTATCTTTCTGAATCACAGGAAAACCATTGAGGCGCTAATACGTAGGGTATGCAATTAACCCGACCTGCTTTCGGAGTTGTCAAAATATTGCTGTCCGTTTCAAATTTTTTATTTTAATTTTTTAGTTTTATAGAGAAATCACTGAAATTTAGAACTGCTTATCAAGATCACCAAGTTAGAGAAAGTGCTGTAAAGTATCTTTCCTCAGGACATAATAGAATGGCACGAGTAGGTTTTGAACAGAGACCATGTGGATCACAAACCTCGCGGTCTAACTACTCAACCACGCTGCCAACCACGCGACGATTATAAATGCTTTTTTGTCTATCATCTTCTGCATTGTCGTTCATTAAACAACATGCAAATATTTGCAATGCGCACTTTTCAAAGAACAAAAAAAACACTAGTCAAGTCAAAATACATAGTTGTTAAGCTTATCTAACAGGCAGTCATTATACTTATTGGCAAATATTGCAGCACAGGACGAAAAATTACGCTTATTCATATTCTCAAGGTCGCGAAAAATTTCGTGACATGATGCTGTTTATCAAGCTTATAAATACGTTTTACCTTCTAGTGTGGGTTCGATTGAAGCTTCGAGTTTGGCAAAGCTCTGACTTTGATACATCTCTATTGCCGAAAGTGTTGAAAATGCCACTAGTAATTTCTGAAAACCGCCTTTGATTATGTTTGACTTTATTTTTAAAAATTAATAGAATAAAGTAATTTTTTATTTTTTATTTTAGAATTATTTTTAAAATTAAAAATTTCTGCCAATTATAAAGCACAAAAAGTTTAATTTGTAAAAAAAAAGAGACTGACAATTCAACTGCTACCGTGCATAAAAGACGGATGACCAATTCAAATATGTGTTCTCAGTCTGGAAACGACATTTAAAAGTTAGCTAAAAATGTCACTTATCTTTTTTGTGGCTAGATATTTAATTGCACAATAGAGCAAGTAAGTTATATAGCATTAAATATTTTTTAGTATTGTTAAATAGATCTCTATCTGTATTAATGTATAAAAAAAAGAGAGTTTTGAAGTTGTTTTCAATTTTAATGTTAGCTATAACCAGGGCTCAGCAATTGTAGGACCGTGGACTGAAGCCAACATAAAGAATGTTTTATTCAAATAGACACAATTTTATTCTCAGCGTATAAAGATAAAGACCTTTTTTCAACTAATTTAATTTTTTTAATTAACTAACTTCAATGAAAAAATCCTACTTAATCTTGGCTTATTATTTTCAGAAATGAAAAAGTTTATGGCTCGTTATAAAATTAAGAACGTCCATCTAATTGCAGTCAATTTTTAAACAGTTCTAGAACAAAAATTGACTTGTTTATGCTTTCTACATAATTATGATAATTCTATAATTAAAAAGAATAATTCTTATCTTTATGTTTTTTTAAATAATTTTAAATTAATTTTTAGAATTTATATAATATATTAATATTATAAAATCAACTCATTATTTCTTTGTTTAAAGTCCTTGCACGTTAGAAAATCAAAGTGCACCAGCCCTGGATTCGCCGCAATGTGCAGGAATTGTGCTTTCCAGACGGAAAACTGGGAAGCTGAGCAAAGCAAGAAAATGAGAAACGAAGAAGAAACATGCTAATTTGACCAATAACTTTTAAAAACTTTGAATTGCGACCTTATTTTGAATCGTATGGAATATTTTATTGAATCTAGTTTTTATGTCAAAAATTGCCAAAGGCTATAAGGCTGGGAAACAAACTTTTAAAAACCATGGTTCAAAGTGTACATTTTGTGTATTGTGTTTTTTTGTTTGTTTTTATTAATTCTTTTATCTTTTACTTCGATTTTATTTTTTAAATCAAAGGAACTTCGACATTGGCCATGGTCTATTCTACAATGTATTAATTGTCTTATTGTTTAGTTTATATTTCCGCAAATAAACATGTATTGATTGATGGTTTGTAACAAAAAGTATGTAGAATTCTAAAAGCGTATAACATCCTATTTATAAAATGGAAAACTGAAATTTTGTAGTGTATAACTAATTACAAAAGTTCAATTGATAACAGCTTAAATTTTATTAAATATATTTAAAAAGAGTTAAATAAGAAAACGTTTACGTCATTTTTACCAGCACCTAAGACAAATTTTTGTGGCTGAGGATTTTATACGAAGAATGTCCAATCTGATAGATATCAAAAGTGCTTACCACTCCATTTGCAAAACCGGCTTTTTGCTTCAAACTTAGGAACACTACAGTAGCTACATTTAATAGTAAACTTTAAAATATAAAGTATTGTTGAGTTTCTTTTTTGCAATTTTAATCAAATTAAAATACTAAATTTCGTGTTAGTTGAATTTTTCTGTAATATTCTACAGTAGTAAAAAAATTTTTTTTCACGAAATCGCTTTTAAAACGGGTATTAATTCATAATAACCATACATAAACAAAAACAGGCTATTATATTTAAATTAAACCTTAAACTCGTTTGATTTCTTGTAAGAAACATACATGATTTTTTTTCGAAATAGCTTTGAAATCAAAGATTTATCTTTGATAAATCATGTTTGAATCAAGTATTTAAACTCGTTAATTTCTGGTAAGAAACATACATGATTTTTCTTCGAAATAGCTTCGAAATCAAAGATTTATCTTCGACAATCATGTTTGCATCAATCATGACAATCATGTTTAAATCAAGCTTAAAAGTGTTCGCTTTCGGTGTATATTTCAAGGATATATCTCTGTCTTTCAACTATGATACAAACTTAAAACGAAGATAAATCTCAATGATATACAGCATCTTTGATTATCCTCGAGATTCTACGACTGGGGGCTGTTTGTTAGTTAGCAAACAGACCAGATTCTTCTTCACAGCTGTCAGATGATGAACCTCATATAAATGATGACGATGAAGCATAATCAAAGGTGGATATCTCGAGACTCATTTTTTGAAGTCACAGTCTCGTCTCGGTCTTGTAACCCTAAAGTCTGGTTTCGGTCTCGGATCTCTATGTATCGAGTCTAGGTTGAGACATTTAAGCTGTATCGGCGAATTACCAGGCGTTGTATTTACTACTATGAGTCTAAAGTAAAAATAAATTATTATTTTGTAGTTTTTGGAATTAAGGACACTTAGCATGATTGGCTGCTTTGAATTTACCATTAATCACAATAAAATTAAATTATAGCATTCTTTAATGCAGGCCTGAATGCAGAGAAATATGTTTGAGAAATTCGAGACCTATTTTTATCAACAACTAAACTTCTTGCGCTTCATGCTTGCAAACAAAATTTTACATCCTGGCTCGCGAGTATTACAACATTTTTAATTTTAATGATATTGTTTTATGATGTATTATTGTGTTAATATTATAGTTTAAGCAAATTGTGGCTTTAACTTTAAATTAGGATTACCTACTGTAATTACAAGCTAAATAGATGGATTTTTTTCTTAAAAAGAAGCCTGGTCGTCTCTTTTAGCAGATGTTTAAAGATCCGCTGAAAAGACCATGGACTAGGTGGCCGGAGTCAAGGTAGCAGCGTTAATTAAAGAAAGTGTTGCTTCTAATCGACGAAGCTCAGTGGCTAGATGCTAAAAAATAGTAAATTGTTTGTTCCAATAATAATGCGCAAAGAGGCAGTCAAAACACTATCTATGAGGCAAGTATGTGTTGTGCGATCCCATGCTATCACGCAGTACTCAGCATTGTACAGCAGAGATAGGGCAACTGCATGCCGTGTTTTATCAGCAGCAGCTATCCCGCACCTGCAAGTCGCTTCAACAGAGTGACTCGCGGAAAAACTTTTTGGAGAAAGGTCACAAGATCAGTGATGGCTTTAATAGGGTGCAAAGTAGTATGTATATATATATATAAGCGAAATAGTGTAAGATATAACTTTAATAGTGGCCCCCTCTTATTATTCTTGCACCGACCCCCCTTTTTGGTAAGATCATCACTGAACAAAATGGATATAAAACGAAAGCGTTCTATTCAGTTTTACTTCAAATTAAGTCGAGACTACACAGAATGGTGAAAGTTTATTGTTGCTGTCAAGCATTAGGTTACGTTTGAACTTTCGGTTTTTTAAGTGAAAAGCTGCCGTCAACGTCACCGAGTAAGTGAGCTTCAACGCCCAAGTCAGAAGATAAAGTAGACTAAAGTCTGGTCATGTATGGCCTTGAAGTCCCCTCCAACTCTTTCCAATCTTTAGAAGAGTGGAACCATCTAAATCGTCAGCGTAGAAAAACATTCTGGAGAATGTGATAAGAAAATCAATTGTACCTAAAGATATTAAAAAGAAGAAGAGCCAAGGTCAATTCTTGAGAAATATCTTTTCTCAAACGGCGAAACCTGCTTTGGTTGCTGTCAGTTGTAGTATGGGTAAAGCATTTGTTCCCCACCAGTTTTTTGATCAAACTAATAAACAAGAGGGTTCACAAAAGTCTGATTAGTTTATTGTATGCATCAAGAATTTTACCCAGTTGGTAAAATTGTCTGAAGTGGAAATCAATTTCGAAGATGTGGTTGACTTAATGGTAAAAGGGCAATTTATCAACTCTTGCTCTAGGAAGCTGTCTGTTTATTTAATAGAAAGTAAACCTCCGATTTTCAGGAAGGTAGCAGCAATCGCCGAATAAAATCTGACCGTCCACCACAAAAAACTATCGAGTCGGGATTTTAATTCTAAGAGCAGTGCTTTTGCTTCAAGACCAGAAGTAAAGAATATGGGTGCTGCTTTCGCAACCACAGGAGGTATAAAGTATTTTAACTGCAATAATTTAGGATAAAGGTTGAACCAGTGCTTTTCGCGTTTGGGAGATAAAGGAAGAAGCAATTCCTGCTACCGTTGCAGAGGATTTGATCTTACTTTTATGCAGCGCGAGAAAAGAAATCAATCATCGTGTGGTAGGGATAAGCACAAGAAAAGACGTACAAAGTCGGATGCACGTTGCCTGTCAAAAGATTGAATGCGGTGGAAATTGGTAAACCGGAAGAAAAATAATGTCAAAAGATAAACGAAAACAAAGAAAATACTAGTCAGAACTGGGAAGAATATTTTGAGTTGAAAGGTGATAAGAAAATTCAAGTTGAAAGTAATGAATGGTGTATGTTTGGAAGACAGTTTAGTTAATCGGATGCCTAATTCGAATGGATTAGTTGAAAGTAAGCCGGTTATAGTTTTAAGCGACACTGCTTGTTCAGGAGTAATAGAGAAAAAGGATTTGATAAAAAAAGAGCAGTTAACAGGCAATATTGGATATGCAATGACCGTCGAACGCACTTTGTTGAAATCACCTTTTGAAAATATTAGAGTGAGCACGCCTTATTTCAGCGGAATAATGGAAGTTTTCTGTCCAAAAAATTTTTCCAATAGATTGCTATGTTATGAGCTAATTATTGAAAATATTTTTGCATCAAGAGCACCCAAGGATCCGGATAAAACTTAGTTCGTGAAGGCGCAACAGTTACTCAAGCACAGACTGGATTGAGCACTGAAGCAAAGCTAAGAAAAGCTAAGTAACGAATCTGTGAAAGTTGCGGCGGTTACAGATCCCTTGCCAATGGCAAGGGAGAAATTGACCCAGCTTAAGGAAGAGGACTCGCCCCTATCTAAATACATGATGAAAAAAGGAGCTCCAATCAGGAATGGAAAAGAAACCTGTCGTGTGAAATAAAAGGGGGTTATGTACCAACTTACCAAGATGATAATGCAGAAAAGGAGAAACTTAAACAAATTCTATTTCAAGAAACCTCAAGAAAATATCAAGGAAAAAAGTGGTTGAGATTGCACATGATAATATGCTAGTTTGACACATGGGTGTCAAGAAAACGGATGATCGGATTTTTAACAACTTTTTTGGTGGGGGATTTACCAGGATGTAGTGAGATTCTACAGGTCGTGTGATTTGTGCCAAAGGCAATATCACAACGTAGTGTGTCGAAAGTTTCGTTAGGTAAACTGCCGTTAATGGTTTTGCCATTTAAACGTGTGGCAGTTGACTTGATTGGCCCGATCACGCCAGCAAGTGACAAAAGGCACCGTTGTGAGCTCACACTGATGGACTACGCAACACGCCATTTAGAGGCCGTCTATCTTAAGAACATCGACACTGAAACAATGACGAAAGCGCTTTTGGATCTTTACAGCCGGGTTGTGTCGTCGTCGGAATATCAATGCAAGTATTTAGTGATGTTGAAACCCAGTTTGCATCAGAATGCATGCAGAACGTGTCGAGGTTGCCTTCGATTAAGAGTTGAAAACTAGTCCTTATCACCCAATCTGCAATGTATTAATCAAAAAGTTCAACGGCACGCTAATGAAGATGTTAGGGCGTCTGTGCATTGAACAACCTAAGCAATAGTACAGATACATTAATCTACTCTTATTGGCATGCAGGGAGGTTCCCCAAGCAAGCGTCTAGCGGTTTATCACCTTTTGAGCTTTTAAATGGTTGTATTGTGCGTGGACCCATAACAATTTTGAAAGAGGTTTGGATAGGCGAGAGTAAATCCGTTGACGTCAAGACCAGTTATCAGTGTGTTATAAAGCTGAAAGCAAGCTTGCTCAGGAAAATTGAAAAAAAAATCAAGTCAGAAATACATGTAGAAAGAATTATGACAAAGGACCGACTGTTTAGTGAAGGCGACAAAATTTTGGTTATGCTACCAACAAATGACAATAAAGTTTTAATGCAGTGAATAGTCCGTATCGAATAACTTAGAAGATGGCGTATTACGATTATAAAATTTTGGTTGGAAACAAAGAAAAACTTATTATGCTGTTATGCTTAAAAAAATACTTTGCACGAAAAGACAAAGCAGAAAGCAAAGTGAAAAGAAGATTTTAAAGTAACAGCCAGTTCGAAAGTTTTATTGAAAGATGAAACACTAAGCATAGATGAGGAATTACTGTTAGAATTGGGCACGTACAGGAAAAAAGAAAATCTAAGTGACGTCAGATTGGAAACGGAGTTGAATGACAGTCAAAATAGACAGTTGCAGACTTTGTTAGAAAGTCATGATAAAGTTTTTTTTGATGTGCCAAAGATGAAGTCGAAGATTGAGCACGAAATCAAATTGGTCGGTGAGGAGCCAGTGCGCTCCAAACCCTACTTTTACCGTACGCGATTATGCAGGTAGTGAAAAATGAAATTATAGAGATGTTGGACGTGGGTATCATTCGGAAGTCGTCATCGCCGCATGCGTCACCGGTGGCTATTGTCAAGAAAAAGGATGATTCAAACCGCATTTGTGTAGGTTACAGAAAGTCAAATAAATTAACAATTTTGGATCTGGAGCCAAAGAAAACTTTGGATATCTTTTTTTAGCAGCTTGGAAATTGAAGATGTTTCTCAGAAATCAATCTTGGCAAAGGCTAATGGCAGATACTTGTGGCAGAAAAAGATGTATCCAAGACCGCGTTTGTGACACCATACGGGGCTTACGAATTTCTAGGAATGCCCTTTGTCATAAAAACATCCGGTGCGACACTTGCGCCTGGATTGAAGGAAGTACTTTTAGATATGTCTGCTGTTGAAAGCGACATAGACGACTTGATTGTGTTTTCCGGCGATTAGAAGACCCACTTCAAAACTTTGGAAGAGTTTTTGAGGAGGTTAAGTAAGGCTAACTGCACTGCTCAAAGTGTATTTTCGGGGCTTTCTTAGTTGAGTTTTCGGGACATAATGTCGGATATGATTGGACTACAACGAATACCGTCATCGTTATCAAACTGGCCAAAATTTTACGTGTGAAACAGCTATTCACAAAGAAAGAAGTATGATCGTTTAGTGATTTGTTCTGTTGCTATCGAAATTATATCCCTTCCTTTTCTGTGATTGCGGCACCGTTGAGGGACTTGGCAAAGAAAAAAAGACTTTGTGGTGAAAAATATTGCCAGCTAGGATAACATTATAGCTGAATACCTCAGTCGTACAATTGTATAAAGTCTTTTGTTGTGTTATTTACGTTTTGTTGTGTAAGATTATTTGAATTCAGTGTGTGTGATTAAAAATGTAATGGCATAATATTTTCTTTACAAGGGGCGTATGCCACACTTTATTCATAATTCAAATATTTACCTTGTAATCTGTAGTTGACTTTCAGTCTTTTACAATAATTTTTAGGATTTTGATTAAAACGTAATCGTTTTTATTGTACGTAGTTATTGCATAATCGGTACACTACCCTCACTTAATTTATTTTGTCTGCAAGTTGTTTTTCTAAATGTATTATTAAAAACTCGTTTTACCGTTTTAATTCATAAGCTCATAGGATTTACAAGGGGCGTTTAGAAAGTAATGCAACCAGGTTTCTTATTATGACATTGAATTTAAAGGTACACAAATCGTGCATCACAAGAAAGTATATAGCATGAGCATTTTATAGTTACTTCTCGATGTAATCTCCCGCTTTCCAAACCGCCTTTTCCCACCTGTTAATGAGTGCACGTATTCCTTCATTGTAAAATTCTATAGGCTGCGTTTTTAACCACTTCCTAATAGCAGTTTTGACAACAATGGAAGTTTTTAACCACTTCTAAACAAATGGAAGTCAAACGGCGCCAGGTCTGGCGGATATGGGGTATGTGAAATTGTTGTCCAGCCAAAGGAGCTAATGACCTCACGGGTTTTGAGTCTCGTGTGAGGCATAGCGTTGTCATGTTGCAATAAAACTTTAGACATTTTCAAAGCAGGTCGAACTCTCGTTTTCTTGCTTTCTACTTTTTTAATGTATCCACGTAAACATCTGAATTGATTGTTGCTTCTTTGGACATGTAGTCTACCAATATCACACCAGCACTATCCCAGAACACAGTCATCATCACTTTTCCTGCAGACTGCTGAGATTTGAACTTTTTTGAGCTTGGTGAGGTAAGATGGCGCCACTCTATTGATGCTCTCTTTGACTCTGGTTCGAAGTAGTGAACCCAAGTTTCAACTCCGGTCACTAGTCGCTGCAAAAAGGTTTTGTCACTATGGCAATACTCCAGAAGTTCAGAGCAAGCTTCTAGGCGGGATCGTTTATGAGCCTCTGTGAGCTGCCTTGGGACGCACCTTGGACACAATTTTGAATACTCCAGGGTATCCATGATCTTTACAGCACTTCCTGCATTTACTCCTTATGACTCAGCAAGCTCATTAAACCACATTATCGCCCAATTTTTTTTTCGTACGATTTCTAGCAGAACTGATCAATTTCACTTGAATTAAGAGCATTTGGGGCATATTTTCAAATTTTACCCAACGGAGTGAAAGTTATAAGTGTTTTTAGAAAAAGTCCCAAATGGAGATCATGGGCAGAAACGACAACAAAAACAGAATTTTTGATGTATTGCATTTTGTGATATTTTTACACTAAAACACGTAAAAGGTGCGCACAGAAATGAAAGAAATCACTGTTTCATATGCAGAACAGCTAAAGCACTACTTTTGTATGAGTCTGAATATCAGACATTTACTGATACCATACAAGAAAACAGTTTACATGCAGCCCAACATTGCATTTTATGCATTGCTTTTGAACATTGTTTTTGCAAAGAGAACATTTTCTTTGCTTTCCCTCCACTGTGCGTTCCAATGCATGTCCGGACTCGCTCCTTCGCACTTCTTCTGGAACACGCATTAGCGTGTTTTTGTTGAGTGATGGACGACCAGAGTTTTTGGGGTCTGATACCGAAGAAGTTTTCATGTATACCCGAACTATTTTTCGCCTGAATTTCAGCAGTGGGATTTTTTTGTTTCCCATGCAGTTCAGTACATGAGCATTTACAACGGCCATATCAATCATGTTCGTGAAGAGCGGAAAGGACCATTTTTTTGCTCGAACCTTGGTCCTGTACTTGTTGATTAGCCAGTCTATTTTGTCGACGCCACCCATATGACTGTTATAATCTGCGATACATTTTGGCTAATTCAGGGTGACTTGCTTCCTGTTTTGCCTGCTCCACCTTTTTACTTTTTGCGCTGGCAAGTGTGCCTTGATGATTAGACAACATTTTGACATTGTTATTGTCCTTCCACACGACAGTAAATATGTCACTGTTGGAGACCATCCGATAATCATAAAAGCCTCGGTCCTGCTTCTTTAAATTGTCATCGGTTGACAGAGGACATTATGTAAGCGGGGCAGAGGAGCAGGCTGACTGAATTTTTAGTAGAAAAAGTGGATGAAAAAGAAAACATTTATATGGGGTAATTTAGCTGTTTAGATGCCGTTTTTGGCCATGATCCCCAAAGGGGGATTGTCATAAAACGCTTGACTGCATCCGTGGTGAGGGAATTTTTTCTATATTCGGTGCATTGGGTAGAAGTAAAATGTTTACTTTTCTTGATCCAAACTAACTCTGAAAAAAATATTGACGAAAATAGTGAAAAAATTACATTTAAAAATTGGTGATCAAAAGATGCCAAAAAAATGGCGGCCACGTCAAGACTTTTTCTTGTAAAAGCTCCCATCATTAGATAATTTTCCTTTTGCTGGTGTAAATAAAAAATCACTAACATAGTTCACATAGCTGTTGCATACACAGACTTTCTACTTTTGCAGTTAGGGGAATATGGGGTAACATGCGCCCTATCCCCAAATGGGGATTTTTATCAATGCATCTGCCTGATCAATGTTAGCAGAACTGTGAGCAGAAGACGGCCTATCACTTTTTGGGCTATCGCAAAGATCGCTTTCAGCAGGTTCTTCCCGGCCATCATTGATTCGCTTCACCCACCTCGTCATTTGCAGTCTATCGCACCGTCACCATACACTTGCTTTAGCCTTTTGCTTATGTTCTGAGCTGTTTCTCCCACTGACAGTAAAAATTCAATAAAACTCTTTGCTTCTGCCGAGATTGCTTTGGGACAATCATGCTAGTTTTACCTTCTAACGAAGAAGACATACTGTAGAGGAATTGCTTAAAATTTGAATAGCAGATTGCAGTTATTCAAACCCTTATTTTTTTTACAAAATCTGTAAACCTTAGTTACCAATCTATAATCTGTAAATAATAAAATGTTAGTTAAATGAATGCTGCAAGAAATTGAATCAGTTGCATTACTTTCTGAACGCCCCTCGTAGTTTAAAAGCATTGTGCCGTTTGCTGCAATTCTATACATTTTTTTCTTTTTTTGTTTCATCTCATACGTTCAGGAAACGATTGGCTGGAATCTTCTACAATTTTACAGCTGATTTAATATTGCAAATAATCTAACTTGTTTACAACCATATTTTCGGATTGTATTGTGGTATCATAAACTACTTCGTCCAATTGCTAAACGCAATATAAATTAATATAAAAAATGTGGGCCGATGTAGTAACTTTAATTGTAATTTTATGACTTTGGCTGCAGCGGTCCAATTTTTTTTATTCATTCTAGTTAAAGGTTTAGAGTTGTTTTGTGTTACTGATGCCTGTGTGGTTGTTTTTAAGTTGTTTAAGTCAGTGTTGACGCCTAAGAAATTAAATGTATAGTGAGATAAAATCGTTTTAGCCTGTGTGAGGGACGAACTATTAAGTTTAATATTAAACATCGGACTTCTAATTTATTCTTAAAGTTAGTCAGTACAAAGTTGTTGAGCGATTATTTGCAATTGCTGGCGCTGTGAATTACGTTAGGATTTTGCGAAGCTTGAGAGTCAAGTTTTACAAGAATTGATCAAGTTGTTTTAATTTTTATTTTATCTTATTTTTTATCTCTATATTTATCCTGCTGACTCGCAGGAAAGCGACGGAGGCGCTATACAAATGGGTAAGCTATTACCCCGACCTGTTTCCGGAGATGCCAAGATATTGCTGTCCGCTAGTAATTTAGTAGAGATATTACTGTAATTTAGGACTGCTTGTTACGACCACCAAGCAGGGGAAAGTCCCGTAAAGTGTCTTTCCCAAGAACACAACAGAATGGCACAAGTGGGTTTTGAACCTGTATTCTGTAAAAATATTCTTTATAGTCAGAAACCGTGGTTTCTTTTTATCTGCAGAAAGAAGTTTTGTAAAGAACCTATTTCTACTTAGCCAGAATTAACTAACTTAAGACATTCAGTCTCGGGGCAAACTACGTATTTCTAAAGTCGACGTAAATAAAAATAAACACAGCTTTGCTTTAGCGCAGGTATTTGGGCTACCTAGTTCATCTGATCCTTTTGGATTCCTGAGTAAAGTTGTGACACATCAAGATATATCAAGATACCAATAAGTTCATCCCAAATTAAAACAAAATCAAGATAATAATTATTTACGATAATATCATTTGTATTTTTATCTTGTACCATAAAGGTTCAACGCAAAGTAAGGCTACATTAAAACGTGTTCAGCAATATATTAAAACACTTCTCGACAAAAAGCTTTTCCTAAAACTTTTTGCTGAACTTTTTACCAACTCTCACAAACTTTACTCTGGAATCAAAAAGAACCAATTGATTTGGGTATCCTGAATACCTGCGCTAAAGTAAAAATATGTCTAATTTTATTTCTTCCGGCTCAAGAAATAATTTGCCGCGAGACCAAGGTTTTTAATATAGTTAATTCCGGCTAAGTACAAATTGATTTTTGAAAAACTTTCTTGTAGAAAATTTCTCTCCGCAGATAGATTAAAACCATTGTTTCTAACTATACAAAATATATATATACAAAATTCACAAAACTGACCAATTCACAAAAATTTGGCTCCCAAGCTTCACCAAACTTCAAAACGATTCCAACGCTAAAACTTCGAATAATCGCTTACAAACTATAAGAATAAATTAGCATCTCGATGGCTAATATTAATCTTAATATTTCGTCCGCTTTACAAAAAAAACAATTCTCTCTCTCTATTGAGCAACAACGACCACACAGGCGCAATACGATTTCAACATTTTTAACTAGAATTATAAATGAAACAACTAACTGAAATAACTCAACTGTGTTTTCGACTGGAATGACTGCAATAAAATGAAAACAAACTGCAAGCTTATATAACATTGCGTTACGTGACACCAGGTAGATATTACGAGAAGGTGAAGGACTTCTCCAAATAGCGATTAAAATAAAGTTTACCATCGGTCATAGTTTGTGTTTACCAAAAACAGCCAATCAGAGAATTGCGACAGGGAACGCATTAAATAGAGTCTCGCGTTATCGGAAAAAATTATTTAGCCGTCTCAAACACTCAAGAGAGAAAAAATGTTGAGGTCACATGCTTAAGATTACAAATGAAAAAACGACAACTATAATTATAAAACAACTTGCAAACAAGTTAAATTAATTTATATGAGAGGGTGGTGTACCGATATAACTAATAATGAAAATATTACATCATCATAAAATTATAAACTTAAACCAATTATAAAGCTATAAAGTTGAGATTATATTGTGAAGAAAGTGTGACACCAACAATAGGAGTATGACACGTTTTGGTTTACGACGTAAATCACGAAAATTTATTAATCATGTTGCAGATGTGATCACGAAAAGAAGTTTTGAAGTTATTTTTACCAATCGTGATTGCGATATTTTCAAAAAAATTGTTTTATTGAAAACTTAAATAGAAAATGTAGAATTGCTTGTTACTTATTTTTAAGTACTTTATACTGAAGATTGTTTTAAAAAGTCATTGGTCTGTAGCAGGCAAAAATATTTCTGGTAATTTACGTAAAAAATACAAGAGAGTTTTTTAAAGATTAAGTCTTAACCTACATCTGGTGTATAAGCTGGCGTACGTTTGTTGGTTTATTGAATTCTCTAAATCGATCATAAAAATTAAAAAACAATTGGACGTAGGCCGAGCGTGTACCCTGGTATAGACAAAGCCTAAAAGTGAATTTGAACATTTAAAGAATTTTTATAACGAAACTTTTTGAAAAAATCAAAGGTTTTAGGAAAATAATTAAAGGAAGTTATTTTGATTATTTTTGTAAAACCTCCATTCGGTTTCAAATACCTTATTTTTGGCTAAAGGTTTTTTGCAAAAAGTTTTAAAAAATGATTGAAAACTTTTTCTTTGAGTTGGTAAAAAATTGCAAAACAATCTAACTTTTAAGCGGTATCAATAATTTTATGCATTTATTTTATTTTTAATTAGAAATTATCAATTTAATTAGAAATAAAAATCTTAGAAATAAAATAAATATGTGAAATTAATTGACTTGGTTTTGGAACAAAAGCAGAGAAAGTAAATAGGAAGTCATAGCAGTCTGTGATAACAAGTTTATAATCTGAGTCACTATAGGTAATATAAAACTATTCTTGTAAGAAGTTCTAAGTTTTAAAAAATATAGTGTGATGAATTTTGATTTTTGCTTTGTAGCTTATTGATGTTTGCGAAAACTCAGACCCTCGCAGAGTCCAGGCTCAACAAAAACTCTCACTAGATTTTTCTGAATTTTTTTGTCAAAATACAGTTATTTTTTAAATATAAAACATAAATATTAATTGCCTTCAACGATAAAAAGAGCAAAAATTATTCCAAGAAAGCAAGAGATTTTTATTTCTCAAATTCATTTGGCAATATAAATTACGGATTTTACAAATCCTGCTTGAAACTTTTTCTATCAGTAGTTTAGCAGTAACAACCCCGTCATTCACATTTATTTTGATTGACAAGTAGCTTTAAACGTCATTAAGCGCGTAGTTTTTTTCTAAATTCAGTATATTGAGATTTCAAACATTTTACTCTACATAATAAATGATTCTATTTGTAAAAAAATCATAATAAAAATTGATTTTAAGAATTTATTTGCTACTCTTGAGAAAGATTAAAATTATTATTTTACTGGTTTTAAGACAAAAAAGTCATCGATGCTGAAAAGTATCAAATAATTAGAATTTGGTTCCTCTAAACCAAGGTTCCCCAACCAGGGGTGCGAGGAAGCATTTCAGGGGGTGCAAGATGACTTTTTCAGTTTTTTTGTTGTATTAAAAATAATGTCATTATCAGTTCCTTCGCTGTTAATTGTTCAGCACATTCTGTGTTCATTCATGGAATACTTAGTACATGGCAGCTTGGCTTTCTCCTTCGCTTTTTGACTGTTGTGGCGCAATCATCGCATTCGGCGTATACCAGATTCGTAGCAGCAAGTTAGTTTGGTACAGTTATGGACTGAACAAAAATTGTAAACCAAAACAAAGTAAAGGAGAACAAGAATTGTAAACAAAAAGTTATCTTCCAATGTGTGAAGAATATTTTCGTGAAACATGACTTGCAGTCGATATCCAAAGCATTAATTTTGTGTTTACTAACGGTGCCCCTGTTATGCTGGGAAATAATTCGGGATTTTTTGCTTGATTAGAATAGGAAATTCCGCACTTGCAAGGTACCCACTGTTTTCTTCATCGACATGCTTTGGCATCAAAAACATTGCTTCCAAAGTTGAAAAATGTCCTTGATACTTCTGTGAATACCATCAACCTGATTAGTGGTCGTGCTCTAAAACACCGCCTCTTTAAGTGGCTTTGTCAAGATTTTGGAAGTGAGCATTTGGCTTTGCTTTTCCACGCAGACGTCCGCTGGCTGTCATGTGGGAGAGCTTTAACGTGCTTCTTCGAATGGCGAGAAGAAGTCAAAGCTTTGCTAAAGGAATGTGGCTATAACCTTTCCAGAGAAATGGAATCACAAGAATTCAATCAAATTCTAGCTTATTTGAGTAATGTTTTCTCTTGTAAGAGTGTTTCTATGCAATGGAAAAGTATAAACATATTAAAATGCCATTGAAAAGTCAAATGGTTTCATAGAAAAGTTACATATCTGGTGTCGACGAGTTAAAAGAGGTAATCTTTCAAATTTTTCCTCACTTGTAGGAATGGTATATGACGATGAGTCCCTAATTCCCAGTGTGAGTGAAGAATTTGTGGATCATTTGGAAATACTATTAAGGTCATTTCATGGATATTTTAAAGGAAGATAACTGGAAACTACTAAAAAATGGATTATAAATCTATACTTCTTTAATTTGAATTATATGTAGAATGATGAAAAGTTGAAGGACGATCTTATCGAATTGCGCACAAATCATGTTCTTGAAATGCAGTTTGAAACCAAAACCCTGGAAACCCTGGAACAATATTGGTGCTTGGCAATGGACATGTTTCCAAAACTTTGTTAAAAAGCACTAAGTGTGTTCATCCCATTCGTGACGACTTATTTATGCCACTCTGGATTTAGTGCCCTTCTGTCAAACAAGACAGAATCTAGAAATCGCTTGAATGCACAGGCAGACATGCGGGTTGCTATCAGTAACAAACTGTCACGTTTTGAAAAACTCCTAAGCAATAAACAGGAGCAAAAGAGTCATTAACTTTAAAGTGCCTTTAGATTTGAAATATTTAGATTTTTTTAAAATTATACATAGATGAAAATTTAATTTTTTGTAAAGTTCATGCAATATTCAGTTTAATGTATTTTTTTGTTTCCATATATTTCATTTTTGCTTATACAGTACATTCTTAAAAATTAGTTATGCAAATTTTCTCGCTCGCTTTCAACTTTATTCTTAAGTAAATCATTGCAAGTACTGCAAGGGGTGCAAGAAAATATTCAAATATTCTAGAGGTGCGGGAGATTAAAAATTTTGGGAACCACTGCTCTAAACCAATGGTTTTCAACCTTTTTGTCACGGACCTTTTTAAAATTATTAAGCTTACAAACCCCTAAATTGTTAAAACTGACCTTGACTGATATGGAAAGTTTCTTAAAAATATTGTTTATTTGCTATATTTACAAAGTTTCTTAAAAATATTGTTTAACTTTCAATCCACTCGCGGGCCCCTGTAAGCTTCCGACAGATCCGTGGTTGGGACTCACTGTTCTAAACCAATGGCTCTCAAACTGAGGTCCGTCAACTATTTTCCGGAAATCCGTGTAAAATCCTGTAGTTTTTTAATTGCAAACTGATTTTTTCTTTTTGTTACAAATATACAGACTTACCTATGCGATTAGTAAAAATATTTCTGACTGTGATGACAAATTAATGATGACACTTTTATTTCTTAAAGTTTTTTCTATATTTTCTTAATTTTCTTTGCTTTGAAAATTATTGGAATCGCCATTATTTCAAGAAGCAAAAGGAGTCCGCTTGCTAAAAAGTTTGAAAACCATTGCTCTAAACATTAAAGTTGTATTGTGAGTGTCCAGAAAATTCGAAAAGATTGAGTTTTGGGGTAACAAAGTTCTTTGACCCCTGATCACCGCGTTGACACCGCTAAAAACTTTAATAATATAAAATAAGGTTTAAACAAACTTATTAATTTATTTAATCTAACTTTTAATTGGTTATAGTGGATTAAATTATTATGTGCTTTAATCAACAAAAAGAAAAAAACTACTCATTAGCATTTTTTATAAACTAGAAGTGGGTTAGTCTGACAGTTATTGCGCGTAGAAAACGAATTTAAGCATTTTTATTATGTCGATTCCACAAACAGAGAAAATAAATCGTGCAAACGTAACTGAAAAATAACACGCTTAGGTCGAATATTGATTATCGCCTGCTAAGCGGGATACTTAAAAGGTTAAAAACGTTATTATGAGAAAAAAAAACTGAACAATATGGCTCATTACCACTAAATTGAAGATAATTTTTTCTTTAATCAGCAGTAATGCTATTTCGTCATTAAAATTGTTTGTTGGTCACTTAATAGCTATTGGTATCAATCTGCTGCAGAAAACTGTTCTACTTATGTTAATAATAATTTAAATATAAAACATAGAACCGACGTAATTGCAAACATGTTTACAATTTTTCACGTATTTCAATGGCTGGCTGAAGTTTGAACAGTTATTTTATGGTCAGAATAGTTCAAGGGCAATGCAGTTTTATTATTTGCAAATTGGAAAAATTTTTTATTTTTTTAAAGTTGTTTGTCGACACCATCTTGTGGATGAATTTGTTTTTAACACACACACACACACACACACACACACATACACAGGCATGCACGCATTTTGTATATGTGCCATATGTAGCAGTTCAAAAAATAATGGCATGAAAACAGCTACGAATTTTATGGTTTCACAGATGGAAAAAAACAAAATGTTCTGCATAAACTTCAAGAATGCTAGCTTTTGATTATTGAAACGTCCTAACGCAATATCACTGCATTCCTCTAGTCCAGTGTTTCGTAACCTTTTTCGGGCTCATACTGGCGGCACACTTCAACGAAGTAGGCCAAATAAATAAAATACCGCTACTAAAAATTTTAATCGAAAATACATTTTAATGAGATATTTGAGCCAGTTTTAACGAGCACAATCGTTGCAGGTTAGGCTCAACTTTTGAAGGAGGAAATTGAAGTTCTTTATCAACTTCTTTTAAGCAAGATTGTTTATCGTTTTTAATCAATAACAATAATAAAAAGCTTTGCTCGCACAACTTAGTAATGTAAAACTGGAGTAGATTTTTAGCATCTGCTTATGAAATTTTTTCTTATGACCAAAACTTTGTCGCCTTCAATAAACATTTGGTCCTTTGTCTTTTTGTCACAATTCTTATTATATGTGACCTAATTTTTTTTCAATTTTCCTGAGCAAGCTTTACTGTTTTGTCCAATCTTTCTCTCAGTTCTAAAACACTGATAACTTATCTTCATGTCAGCAAATTTACTCTCATCTGTCCAAACCTCTTTCAAAATTGTTATAGCTCCCCGCACAATACGACCATATATTGTAAAAGCTCAAAAGGTGATAAGCCGGTAGACGCTTGCTTAAGGAATCTTCATGTACGCAAATAAGAGTAGATTTATGTATCTGCACTAATGCTTAGGCTGTTCAATGCACAAACGCCTCAACATCTTCTTTAGCGTGCCGTTGAACTTTTTGGTTAATACATTGCATATTGGGTGATAAAACTAGTTGTCAACTCCTGATCGACAACAACCTCGACACGTTCTGCATGCATTCTGATACAAACTGGGTTCCAAGATCACTAAATACTTCCATTGATATTTCGACGGCGACACGACCCGGCTGTAGAGATCCAAAAACGCTTTGGTCATTGTTTCGGTGTCAATGTTCTTAAGAGAGACCGCCTCTGGATCGCGTGTTGCGTAATCCATCAGTGTGAGCTCACAACGGTGCCTCTTGTCACTTGCTGGCGTGATCGGGCCAATCAAGTGAACTGCTACGTGTTTAAATAGCAAAACCATCAACGGCAGTTTGCCTAACGGAACTTTCGCCATACTACCTTTTGATATTGTCCTCTGGCACACACCACACGACCTGCACAATCTCACTACATCCTAGTGTATCCCCGACCAAAAAAATGGTAAGAATCCAATCTTCTGTTTTCTTGCCGCCCATGTGTCAAGCTAACATAGTATCATATGCCCTCTTTATCATTTTTTTTCTTGAAATTTTCTTAAGGTTTTTTAAAATATAATTTGTTTAAGTTTCTCCATTTCTGCACCAATCATCTTGGTAAGACGGCACGTAATTCTTTGCGTTTTATATGAATGGTTTCTTTTCCAATCTAATTCATTATTAAGAACAAGTAAGGATAAACTTTCTTAAACAATAGATAATTTTTTTTTATGAGCTATCTCAAATTCTTTATCGATACCGTCGTCATCCTCATTATTTTTAGATGAGAAAGACTTAATTGGTTGCGTTTTATCAAAGTTACTTTTATCATCACAAGATGAGTAAAAATCATCACTTTCTATTAGCTTGAGTGCTTGTTGTAAATAAAAATTTTTCGCCATAAGGGTTCAAAGCAATGGTTTTTGAAGTTTTTGCCACATTTTTTTTTCTCAGAAATCTGGTACAATCATTTCCCCCCAAAAAAAATACCTCAAAATAAAAATGAAGAATTTTGCTTTTGTGATCCAAATTCGATTTCCGGTTATCGCAGGAAGTTCAAAAATTAACATACTGGTCTAAAGTAAATATCTTATGTATATGTATCTAAATAGAAATATTAAAATCTTTTAGAGAAAAAAATAAATGTCTCATGAATCAACCATACACTTTGAAACTCTAAAAGATACTGACAAGTCTAGCAAACTGAGTAAATACTTAGCCTATCTGGTTGCCACGCGTACGATAATACACTAAAGAATTGCTAATGAGTATAAAAAATACTTGTCATTGACCAGGCTTCAATTACAAATGTATTAAAATGACATTAAGATTATTAATCTGTATGGATCAGTTTTGACCGATGTATACTTTTTGATAAAATTCAGGTTTTTTTATAAAGTTATTAAATTTTGAAAATAATGTGCATATCATATTAATATGTATATCAAACTAAAAAAATTAACTGAATATTGTTGAAAATTTTTTTCATGATTGAATAAAATGAATTTGTAATTAGAAATGAGGTAAAAATGCCCCCTTGGGGTTTCAAAAAACAAACGCCTACATAATATTTACTGATAATATGAAAATGATTAAATTAGTCAGTAAGTTGATTATATATTTTGAAATTTGCCCCTGAATGAAGATTTTTAGTAGTTAGATCAATAACTTTACTAATTTATTTAAAAAAGTCTTGGTTTTAATTTGCCGTTAGATCAATTCAGGTTTGAATTTTTTGCGGATTGTTTGTTTATCCTGGGTAGTTTATGAAAGGCTTATACAAACCAGCTATGCTATAGATTTGATTTATATTGGCTTGAACTAAACAAAAAATATTTTTACAGAAAACCAATTTAACCTATACATTACATTGTTTTGTAAATGTCAAACCGATAAAACTCAATTAAACAAAGATGTCAATTGAAAACGAACCAATTGAACCAAAAAGTTCAAATCAGAAAAATATGGTGGAATTAAATAATGTTGAAATAAACAAAGACTCTGAAACAGAGTTGGAGAAATATCCTTTGAAAGTTTATAAACGACGTTGGGTCGTATTGGCAATCGTCTGTACAGCAATTTCTCTTAGATCATACAATCAGTCATGCTACGGGCCAATAAACAATATTCTCAGCAATTACTTTAAAATGGAACCGTGGCAAATTGATTGGCTTAACAGCACCCATACTTTGGTTTATATATTCTTTCCTATTCCAATGCTATTGGTTACAACCAAAATTGGTTTTCGTTTAACAGTTGTTATCATGACAACGTCACAAACAATCAGCTTTTTCTTGACTACTTTAAGTGTAACCTGGAGAAGTACATTTCCCATTGCTTTGATAGGTCAGATATTTATGGCAATCAGCACCACAATAGCAGGTTCCATTCCACCGTCGACTGCAGCGATTTGGTTTCCAAAAAATGAAGTTGCAACTGCGGTCGCGATACATCTCGTTGCAATAGGCACAGGCGATGCGATTGGTAGTATTGTTCCTAACCTTATCTTAAAAAATCATTACTCAGCTAAACAGGTGAGTACAAAGTTTTTAGTCTATATAGAGTTGACCAGTGATTCTCAACTGGGAGTCCATGGACTGCCAAATGTTTACAAAGTGATCTTTGAAAGTTCATATTTAACAAATTCATATTTAACAAACTTTATATTTAACAAATTGAAAGTTTATATTTAACAAACCTATCTATCTACTTAAAAACGGTATCTAAGTTCTCATTTAATTAAATTTAATGCGACGTTTTAACATTGTTTGTTTTCACATAGCTTGTCTATTTGTGAAAAAATTTCTGACAAAGCACATCTTAAGTCATTTTTTAATTCAAAACGGTTTCTCTCGGTAGTTTTGATAAAAGCCTTGATCAGAACCAGGACTGGGTATTGTTCGAAAGCATTGTTTAACAATGATAAAGCAACTATTTTTTTAAAATTTCTATTCCTAACTCGTAAAAAAGACACTACACTGAGGGCAACCGTGAAGCGCTTACCCCGATCTTCTTCCGGAGATGTCAAGATATTGCTGTCCGTTTAGAACTGTCGTGATTCGTGTATGCCGAATGCGTAGTTGCGTATGCTCGGCTTATGCTTTGTTTTATCGGTCGTGCCCCGCTTCTCATAATATTCATCGTGTGAAATTTTGTGCGATGGCTTTCTGTGTCCCGATTTTGTGTGACGGCGTTTCTGTGTCCCACGGTGGGTGATTTGTACAGTCATGCTCACTATATATAGTGACGTAACTGCACGATTTAGTAGACAGGTGACGAAATAATGCATAACGTGATAGCGCTACTCTGAGACAGAGACGTGTTTTTACTATAATAAATTCAATAAAGTTTATTTGATATAAGTTTGGTTAGGGTTACTTTTAAAATCAAACTCCTAATCCTAACAAAACTTTTTATTTTGTTTTTTTTAGTTTGTATTAAAAACATGACTGAAATATAGCTGTTTCCTAGGATCTTGAAGCAGAGGAAAGGGCCGTAAAGTATCTTTCCCAAGGACACAAAAGAATGACGTCAATAGGTTTTAAACAGCGACCGTGTCAATGAAGTTCGCCATTAATCATGGCGATTTTAAACAATTGACTACCCTGCACAAACTGCTTTCTTGATAACTTTCTTCCTATCACACTTTTTTCATTTATTTTGCACACGGCTTCATTGATTTCTAATGAGGATTTTTTTCTTTGGCAATAGCAAGAGATGGAAATTACAAGAAGTTTAGAATTGGTTTTATTTAAAATTTTATCAAAATCAATTTTCGTCTCAACACAATAACACACCAAATTGCTTTGTTTCAAAGGTACGGTAACCAATCATAACGTCAGTTGTGCATTTATGAACGTATTTCATTTAGTTGTTGCCTCCTTATTCACAATCTTCATTTTTATAAGCATTATGAGTAATTTTGAGTTGATCGTGAGTAAAAATAAAAATCAAGAAATAAACAAATAAAGTAAAGTTTCAAGGGCTTTACAAACAATTAGAGAGAACTAGGAAACAAACAACACATTAAGAAATATTTCTTCTGTAAGAGTATTAGAGATATGGTACTCATTGCAGCCCATGAGTCATTGTATTTTTGCTTCTTCTTGCAGATCATTCTGAAACTAAATAAAGATGTACAGTATATGTGTTTATAGGAAATCTTATTCAATCTGTCAAATTTAATCAATTGTGCCAATGAACAGAAACGATATTAGCCTACTTTACTCCTTCAATTTCATTCGAACTATTGCAATACAAGCTACTTTCAATGTTATATTTTTCTGGTTGTATTTGTGACGATTCTAATCTGCTGTTATAACCTTTCAGAATGAGGGTCATATGCCAAATATTATGCTTCCAAAAAATATAATTGATACACCACAACTACCGTTTGTCTGCCATATTTTGTTTTTACTAATTATACCGATCAGTTTATACGGTATATAAAGCAAATCTTGTTAAATTTTACTCAACTAACATATTCAACACATTGAGCAAACTTAAAGTTGTATTATTAATTCAAGTGGAAAATTGCAAAACATTAATTTTTGACTAAGATAACGGCGAACTTCTGTTTTTGTAATCTTTCCTCCCATCTTATTCATTACATGGTATACTTTGCCGAAACGGTTGTTTTCTTGCAGGCATAAATTACTAAGTTTTTCCAAGATGGATTTCATATCCTCTTCAATAATGTTTGAGTTTTTTATTATCCAGTGGAAACCACATGCACGTAACAATATTAAATGGTTTTATTAAAGGGGTCTACAAGTTTTCATTGAAAGGGTCCAGGAATCTGAAAAGGTTGAGAACTGTAATAGTAGACCGATGGTTTTGCAATCTGTTCTTGTAATTACTACTTTGTTGATATCTTGTGGTAATCTCAGTTTAATCGTGATAATTCAGAGAGCGCCTGACAAAAAATAGTTTTATTAAAATCAAAAGCAATCAAACAAATTCCCAATGCAAATTAATTTTTTGGTCAAAGCAATAAAAATTTAAAAGATAAACTTATTTTTATGCAGTAACTCAAAATAGATTAGCAGGTGCTTTTTCGTTAAAGTTTGTCAATATAATTACGTACGCAATTCGGAGCAGCATTGTTGATTTATAATCCATATCTAATACGCATCATGTATATTGTTCACCCATCAAAGTGGTACACCCTTTAGAAATTCCATTACAACTTGGGATGTACCTTACACTCAGTTAAAGAGCAGCACCAAAAACAGTAATCGCCAACCTTTAGAATTTCGAAAATCACTAAATTTGTAATTTTTTATTTGGCAGACCACCATTAAGAAAAAAGGTATTTAAAAAGATTTTTTGTGGCACAAAATTTTAAAATAGCCTGAAATGTCGCTATAGACGTGGCCATCTATATAGACAAAACTCTTTGATAAAGAGAGGGGGTAGCCTTGAAAAAGGCTGTTTAAGAAAACTCAAACGTTTTCGTGTAGCTCTCATCAGGAGAAATCGCTACAATTAGTAAAGAACTGAAATGTCGAAATTATATTGAATAAGATTGTCGTTTCGCCGAGTAAGAAATTATACTGAAGCGCAGTTGATTAGAAGCATCAGCCA